>JAENRP010000421.1:0-34612 GCA_024741835.1 Diplocarpon mali | reverse complement strand
TGAGCTTAAGTAAGTCGGCGCAATAGGTAAAGGAGGCTTCTAAGGGTCGTTAGTCGATATATTAATAAGAGTTAAGGAAGGAAGGTTACCCCTTTCTTCCTTATAGCTATATACATATTAATATCCTACTAACTAAGCAGTAGGGTCATATAATAATACATTAGAGTGATAGCTGTATTACCTATCTTAATACCCCTACTTAAACCTTACTCCAATTGACCTATAGTTAGGAGAATAACAACTATCCTTTTACGCTAATCCAACTCTTAAGTATCTTTTTAAATTAAAAACAATTAATTAATAGCAACTTCTATTAAAATTATTAAACTCTACTTATAGGGCAGGATTAGGAGTTAATTTTCCTAAAAGCATTCCTTTATAAGACTATATGACTTAACTCGCGGTCTAGGCCTAAGAGTCGATTTAAAAACTTTCCTTTATAAGACTATATAACCTAACTTATAAGGCAGGCCTAGGAGTCGTCCTTAAGTCTGCTTAGCCCCTACTATCTTTTACAACTTTAGCATATCTTTAAACGCTTTAAACTTTGCAACTATCTCTAGTGGCTTTATAAATCCATCTATTATAGAGACCTGAGATGGATAGGTCTTATAATATATATTATATAATCGGCGCAAGACGGTAGGAAGATAAAAGGGCCATCTTTTATATATAAAGATAGCGCGTATCGCTATAGTACTGAATATACCCTATACTTAGGACTTATTCCTAACATCTTATCTAAAAGAGCCCGTTTATAGTACTTCCTCCTTTTGTTTTTAGGTCTTCCCTTAGGCCTATTCTTATATTATCTCCCCTCAGTTTTATATTAATAACTTACGTAAGGACGATTTCTTAAGATTTCCGTCTTTATATAATCTTATCGATCTCTTAATTTACAAATAAGAGACCGGCCTTTCGAAAAAAATACATCTTTAAAATATTTATAGCATTTTGATCAACTCTAAAAACCTTATCCTTAATCGCTTAATCTATAAATCTATTTTAAAGTTTTATTAGCTTACGAATTCGATATACTAAGTGATCCTTTAATACTTAAATCTTCTATTTTAAAGTTAAGACTTTATATAGGCCCTTTAATTTCTTTAGCCTTAGATATACGAATCTTTTATATATTAGCTAATACTTTAATAGGCTTTCGGCTTTTAATAGCTTTAATAGCTTATTATTAATCAATACTTTATTATTAATAGCTAAAAAGAAATAGTAATAGCAATTCGAAGTTTTGCCATTTTCTAATTGCAAGCCTAGCTTAAGAGTCGTTTTTAATAAAACCGCAAGATCTACTTATAGTCTTAGCTTAAAAGTCGATTTCTTAGAAATAGCAAGATCTATTTACAATCCTAGCTTAAGAGTCGTTTTTAATAAATCTATAAAGTTCACTTGAAGTCTTAGCCTAAGAGTCATTTTCGCAGATTTCATTTGCAATCTTAGCCTAAGAGTTATTATTAGCAAATCTATAGAATCTACTTGCAATCTTAGCTTAAGTGTTATTTCTATTAGATTTACTTATAATCCTAACTTAGAAGTTATCTTTAAAGACATCTTATAATTTACTTATAGTCCTAGTTTAAGAGTCATTTTCGCGACTTTTACTTATAATCCTAGCTTAGGACTCTATCTATTCTCCTTATCCTTACTTAATTGTATTAGGGTAAAGAATGCACTTTCTTTAAAGGAATCCACTTATAAGTCTAGCTTAAGAGTCAATTTTTATAATATTACTTTTAAGATAATATAAAGTCTATCTTTGATTTTAACTTTAAAGATCACTTTATAATTTTTATTTATAAACTATATAAATTGATTATTAAAGACTTTAATATAATTCAACTTTATATAGATCTTATAGTTAGATAAAAGATTAATACTTAAGCTAAGTATAAGGAGAACATTTTATAAAAGGAAAGAAACGCTAGTGATATTTATCTCTACTATACCTATTAAATCTATATATAACCTTTTACTACTAATCTTAATAAAGCGCCTTTTTATTTTAATAAGCGGGCCTTTAAATAGGTAGGATTTATTAATTATATATAATATATAATTAATATTATTATGCTAATTAGATTTAAGGATCTTATAAAGATTGGCTTTTAAAATATAAGCATTTTTATTATAACTATTATTTGAATTATTAAAAGTAGATTTAAGTTTAAATAACCTACTATTATTATTAAAGGTATTTGTTAAAGTCTTGGCTAAATAGCCTTTTCCTTTGCCTTTCCTTAATAGTTGCAACCTTTAATAAGATAAAGGCAGTTTACTTCTTGACTTTTACTTTAATTTCTTCTTAATATTAAAGCTAGCGACTATACTAATTAATTGCCTTCTGTCGTATAGAATAGGCGGAGTCTCCACTTATCCTAGAGACCCTCTACGTGACTCTGCTAAGTTATAGACTCTCCCTTTTCTTTCCGAAGTCTCCTTACTATATATATACTAAAGAATAATATAATCAATCATCTTCCCTTACTTCTATAAGCCTCTTAAGCGACCTAATAAAGGCCCTCCAGCCGACCGCACTATAGTTATAAGTCCTATAAGTACATTAATATGCTTTCTCTTTATATGCAACTAGCTAAAGGGCCCTTTAAGCTCTTAACCGACTTTTCGAGTATTTATAACAACTCAAAGGACCTTTATTTTCAATTAATAAATCTCTAATTTCTGATCGAACCTTAATTGCAAACTCTATTTATATACCTAACCTTTTTTTATTAGACTTTATTTAATATATCTAACGCTTTAAGCATCTCTAAGCCTTACTTTAATACCTTTGCCTTTTAAGTAAAGTAGTTTAATAAATATATATTCTTTACTAAGCTTTATAATATTACTATTTTTACCGATCTAAGACTCTTATTTAAGTCAATTATAAAGACTGAGCCTTAAGCTCCTTTTATATAAGAGCTTAAGGAATTGGAAACGGCCAACCTTTATATAATATACGCAAGGTTGTATAAAGAGTATATAGCTACTTCGGCCGAATAGATTTACGCCTACTTTCCCCTAGGAGATCTATCAAAAGCTTCCCCTCTATAGGCTTCTTATAAAGATATTAAAGACGAATATAAAATCCTAATAAAGGAGCACCTTATGCGCAAGGAGACTTAAAAGACCTAATGCAAATACTATAAGCTACTATTAAAATAGGTCTTTAAGACTATCGATAGAACGCTTCTAGCTTTTGCAATAGCTTAAGCTTAAATCTAAGCTAAAAAGCTCTCCTCCTTAATACCTAATAGAAATACTCTTATAAGTAAAACTACTGCTAATAACCTATATGCTAATTTAGTAAATTAGCAACTCTTACTTTAAGGCCTAATATCCATTTTAAAGCGTGATATTGCGCCTTCCGATAAGGCTATTTAGTCTTAAACAAGGCTCTAGTACTGCAATATACTACGCTAAGGCAAGACTAGGAGAACTAATACTTAGCAGTAGATCTAGGAGTACTTGGAGGCGTACCGCCTAATAGAGTAATACAGTCTTCTTAAGATTAAAGGAAGACTAAGAGTAATTGACTTTTGTTATGCATAATACCGCTTGGCCAAAATATGAATCCATACCTTAGGGCGCGTACTAGCATATTTAGCCTATTTTCTGCATAATACACCCCCTAGGTCGCCGGAAGAACAGTTTTTCCAGCGGCCTAAGTACTAGCCCAGTCTATAGTAGCGTAGATATAGCGCATAGACCGCTAAGCTAGTAGAAAATAGGTAGTCGGAAGGGCCGGAATGCAATTTTCTTCAGCTATATATTAGAGGTCGTTTTACTCAAATCTGTCGAAACTTCTATTGATGCAGTCGAAACTGAGTATAATTATTGCCGAATTCTTTAAAAAGTAGTTTACCAGCAGAACTTCGAAGCGAGAAAAGTCGGCTAAACCTCGCGCAAGAGGAATGCGAAAAGATTTATTACTGCGCTTATAGGGCTTATAACTATTATGTATAATACCGCTCGGCCAAAATGTGAATCCATACCTTAGGGCGCGTACTAGCATATTTAGCCTATTTTCTGCATAACAACTTTTTAGACTTAGTTATAATAAAAATTAATCTAAGTTAGGCGACCCGCTTAAAGGAGGAAATAATCACTAATAAGTAAATAGGAACCTTATATAAGTACAACCTAATGCAGCTAAGCCGCGCCTTAGCTAGCATTAAATCTAATAAAGCGATTAATAATAAAGGGCTAGCAGTTTTTACTACTTAAGAGTCTTTCCTAAATGCCGAAACCCCTTTGCAGGCTTTAGTAAGCAGCTCCTAAAATCGCTCTATAAGCTCTAAAAGGAAGATTAGGCCTAAGTACCCTTATAAAGGCTCTACTAATTACTATTAAAAGCCCTAGGACTATCGGAAATTATTATATACTATAGATAGGTATAAGGAAAATATAAAGGCTCTTCCCTTATAAGAGGAGGTCTTACAAATATAAAAGGCATTAAACGCAGAAGACCAGTTCAAGGGTCTTTAAGTATAGCTTAAGGAGAATGATATTGCGGTAATAGCAATTGATAAATTCAAAGGAAAGGCTTTAGCCTCTAAGGAGGATGGTTTAGGCAAAAGGGAGAACTCACCAATCTTTATAATAATAGATCCCTTTGCCTTTAACACTTTTAAAGAATCGTTTAATATCTATTACCTCTTTAAATTAGAACGCTACCTGCTTTCCTTAAGTATACTCTTTAATAATTGCGCGGCCACTTATATTATTAATTCAAATGATTTACTTATCGCAGGTACCTTTAAGCCTTTTAGCGACTTGCAATAGTATATTAAAGCAAGTACCTTAAGACTCTTAATTATTAAGAGAGGTAATAGATATATAGCAGACTCTCTTCTATAGTATAATAGCTCTCTTATATAGATAACGCTATATAATATTGCTATTATAAAGGAGTTTACTATTAATATTATCTTAAAAAGGCTTCTTATAGATAAGGGTTTTTAATACTCTAGGGTAGACCTTACTTTATACTTTAAAAGCATTATAGATTTTATAAAGCGGGCTTAGTTAAAGCGTTGCTATAATCTCATTTTCTTTAAATATAAGCCTATTAACTATTTAGATCTTCTAAATATGCTTTAATATGACTTCTTTACTTTAATAGCGTTTCTTATAGCTAAGATAATGCTTTATAATAGGTTCTAGTTTAGCTATACGCCTACTAAGGTATAGGATAATAATATATATATATATAGTACCTTTGCGCTAGCTACTTAGGCGCAAAGGCTCTTTAAGCGCTAGTCAAGTGCACTAAGGGAGTAAAGATCAAGGGAATATAGAGGCTAAAGTGCCTTATATACGCAATAGCATCTGCTAGGCAAGTTATCTCTTATACTACCTTTGAGAACCAATCTTTAAGGCCCTTCTTTAGGATCTCCTAGGATCTTTTTAACTTTTTAGACAACTTATATAATAGCTGCTTATAGGTTCTTTTAATTAAGGACAAGTATAGTAGTATGCTTTAGACATTCCTATTAAGATCGAAGGGCAGAGATATAGTTATAAAGGTCCTTTAGGCCTTTAAAGCATAGGTAAAATACTAATATAGGCTTTCTATTTATAAGATTAGGTAAGATAACGATACTTTAGTAATCTCTTTAAAGGAAGACTCTTTTATAAAGTATTAGAGATAGGTAAAAGAGGAGGGAATTGATTTAAAGCTTACTCCTACTTATATATACTAACCTAATAAAGGCGTAGAGCAAATAGAAAGGGAGTTGATTAAACGCTTTATTAAAATAAGGATCTACGCCAGGCTTCTAATAAGCCTTTGGCCAAAGGTTATAAAGGCTACTATATACCTTTATAATATCTCCCTACTTATTAAAAAGAAGATGATCTTATTAAGTAAGGCTTTTTATAAATAGTTTAAGTAGTATTTTCGATTCTATAAGCCGCTGCTTATTAAGCAGATAATAGTAAGCTTAAAGCTTAATTGGAGTCGCATTTATATATATAGCGCTTGCGCATACCTTTTAATTAAAGAGAGAAAGGCGGGAAGGGACCGCTAAACCTTTAAAATTGAACTATAAAGGCACTTAAGTTACTTAATTAGATATATTACTTCTAATATTTATAGAATCTAGGTTCCTATACTCTAGCGAGTAATAACAACTGTGGTGCGGTCGGCTGGAGGGCCTTCATTGGGTCGCTCAGGAGGCTCGCAGAAGTAGGAGAAGATGATTGATTGTATTGTTATCTAGTGTATGTATGGTAAGGAGACTTCGGAAAGAAAAGGGAGAGTCTATGACTAAGCAGAGTCACGTGGAGGGTCTCCAGAATAAGTGGAGACTCCGCCCATTCTGCACGACAACAAATTATAATATCGAATTCGATAAGTCTCTCTTCTATAGTCCAGAAGCTAAGCGCGTAAACCTTATATTGCGCTAGGAACTTAAGATAACCCTTTAATTAATTAGAGAGAGAGAAGGAGCTTAGGAAACTAAGTTCAAAGGCATTTTCAAAGAATTAGAGCTTATTGCAGGGCCGAACGCAATCGCTGTAAAAGAAGCCGCTATATAAGAAGAGCCTATATTATAGATTAACGCTGCTCTATAGCCTCTAATTAATAATATAAAAGGCCTTAACTTAAATCTAAATTCTTTAAGAGACCTGCTTAAAAACTCAAGGGTAGAAGCAAGCAAACTAGAAGCCACTTCGCTAGTTTCTAAAAAGGCAAATGGCGACTAGAGCTTAAAGGTAATAATTCCCTATAAAGGCCCTACTAAAAAAGGAACTATAGACATCTTTAAAGGAGTCTTTAGAGACGAGTTTTATAAAGCGATCGGCAGATCTTTAACCGCTATTCTACGTAGTATAGAGATAGCTTAAGGACTTTAAGATAGAGTCTTTAGTTATAAAGGCAGGCCCTAGTAAACTCTAGTAAAAGGCTAAAGGCACTACTACTAAGATCTAAGAGGAGCTTTAACAGTCTTATAAGAAGCGACTTAGTAAAAGGAGCAAGCCTTAATAATATAATACCTTAAGTTATAATACTAGCTTAAAGACTATAGACTTAAGAGATAGAGCTACCTAAACTTAGAAAGGAACCTTTAATAATAATAAAAATAGAGGAGGAGACCTATGGAAAAAAGCGCAAGGAGGAACTCCCTCTTCTTAAGCAAAAGAGGATAAGACGCTTAAGCGTTAAGTAATAGGAGACTTTAAAAGTATATACTACCGCTTTAAAGCATATACTCTCTTAAAGTAATATTAATTTACCCTACTCCCTATATGCGCAGGAGTTTATATCAACCTTTTAAGCAAACGAATAGATAAGGGAGGATAGAAAGGACCATTTTATTAAGCTTAAGTGAGTCGGCGTAGTAGGTAATGGAAACTTCTAAAGGTCGATAGTCGATATATTAGTAAGAGTTAGGAAAGGAAGGTTACCTCTTTCTTTCTTATAGCTATATATATATTAATATCCTACTAATTAAGTAATAGGGTTATATAATAATATATTAAAGTAATAGCTATATTACCTATCTTAATACTCCTACTTAGACCTTACTCTAATTGACCTATAGTCGGGAAAATAATAACTATTCTTTTGCGCTAATCTAACTTTTAAGTATCTCTTTAAATTAAAAACAATTAATTAATAATAACTTCTATTAAAATTATTAAACTCTACTCGCAAGGCGGGATTAGGAGTCAATTTTCTTAAAAGCGTTCCTTTATAAGACTATATAACTTAACTCGCGGTCTAGGCCTAAGAGTCGATTTAAAAAACTTTCCTTTATAAGACTATATAACCTGACTTGCAAGGCAGGCCTAGGAGTCGTCCTTAAGCCTACTAAGCTCCTACTATCTTTTGCAACTTTAGTATATCTTTAAATACTTTAAACTTTATAACTATCTTTAATAGCTTTATAAATCCATCTGCTACTATTTAATTAGTTAGGATATAAGTAATTAATAACTTATTCTTTATAATAAGGTTATAGATAAAGTAGTAAGTAATATCGATATATTTCAATCGCTTATATAAGTATAGATTCTTTATAAATACAATTGCCTTTATATTATTTATTTAAAGATTAATATAATTCCTATCTTATTTAATATACTTAATAAAACCTATATCTTTTAAAACTTAAGCGATCTATAATCCTTACTTGCAATTTGATAATATCAATATATATTCGGCCTTAGTACTTATAGTAGCTACTAATTTCTACTTCCTACTTCCCTATAATATAGGTCTGCTATATAGTACTACTACGCTTTCAAATATACTTTTCCAACCTTTTATATTTGCCTAGTCGGAATTAGTATATATCTTAAGCTTTGCGCTTATTTATTTTATTAGTCTGTATCTTACCTTTTATATAATTATTAATCAAAGGTACCTTTTAAGTCGCTTAACTACATTCTTATATTAAATCGTCAGATCCTTTAAGTTCTAACTAAGTTGCTTAATAATAAAGGCGATATTTGGTCTTATATATACTATAGTATATATAATCGCTCTAATATCCTATTAGTACTTCTTCAGATCTCCTCTTTGCTTATTTTCATTAGTAGGCTCTAACTTATTATACTTTCCTTTAATTGGAGTACGCTTTAGCTTAAAGTTAGGAGTATAAGTAAAGAGTCCTATTCGGTCTAGGATCTTTTTAATATACTACTCTTGTTGCGCCATAAGGAGCCTCAGGCGCTAAGGCCTCTGAGGACTGGCTTATGTAATGTACCCCTGAAGTGGCCACGGAGCACTTCTATAAAGGGAGCTCAGATATACAGTTAAAGTAGAATTTTATAAGCTTCTGCCACTACTAAGAATCCACCTCTAAATATAGCACGACAGTTATCAGTACTATTCGCGACTCTTAGGAGCAAACGATTAAAAAATCCACTGTATTTAAAGGCTTCTTAAAGAGGTTTTACTACTATTTTCATCTATTCTCCTTCGCTTATACGCATTATATGACCAGACTCGACGTTCTAATGCTCCTAGCTAACTAATAGAACCTATACTCCCTACTATCCTAGTTAATATAAGCGAATACTAGTAAAAAGAAGCTCAGGAGCTTAGCTCCAGTGGAGTTATGCTCTAGGATAGGAAGTTATAGCACATTTGGTACGCTAAGCTAGAGTATTAAGCCGAATTTCTGCGGCTCTAGAAGCATATAGAGAAGCTAAGATAGGTTAATAACCCTAAACTGTATGCTATAGAGATAGGAAATCAAGCTTTGCTTTATAAGAATGAAGCTCTATACCTGCTAGATCTAGAAATAGAACCGCTATAGCTTGAAAAAATAGTAGAAGAACGGGACTAGAGAATATTGCAAAGCTACTATAAGTTGTATTAATAGTAGGAAGCTACTAATTAATAAACGCCAGCTTTAGTACTACCTACGAAGATAATAGCTAAAGATATAGAGCTAGAATATAAAATGGCAGTAATACAATATAATCTTATAATAGAAGCGTGGAAAAGGAATAGGAGCTCTTATACTTAGTTATACTATTGGATTACTAAGATAGTATACCCTATGCTGCTTTAAGCAGTATAATATGACTATAAGAAAGCAGGGAAACTATCAATTTAATAGATAGTAGAGCACTTGCGCAAGGAACTAGCCCCCTCTAAGGTTAGTATAATAGAATTAATTCGGAAAGACTATAATAATAAGCTCTTTAAAATAAGGAGCAGCAAAGTGGAACCGAAGACTTAGCTTGCTAGCTTTAGGGAGATCTACTAAGAAGCACGAATATATAGAATCCCAAAGGTTCAAGGCTCCTTTGCAATTACGAAGTTTCTATAGTCGGTTTACCGCTAGGCTCCTACTTAATCCTAATAAACCTAAGCAAAGCTTATTAAAGATAATAAGCTAAATTTAAAGTATAGAAAAGATATAGTCTATTATATTAATTAGTTCTTAAGCTTAATAGAGCGAAGCCTTATAAGCTCTTTATCAAAGGCAACCCTTAGAGTATACGCCTCACTTAAAGGAGTAGGCGATTATACTAATTTAAAAGCACTAAGTAAAGGCAAGGCAAAAAAGACTCTTAAGGGGAGCGTTAAAAAGTACCCTTGCCCTTAGGTCAAAAATCACTTCTAGAACTTAGAGGAATGTAATAGGCTAAGATACGCCTTAACTAGCGCTAAGGAAGGTACGCTTCGAAACCTCCCTAGCTTTAATAAGGTCAAAAGAACGCGCGAAAACCTTACTTCCTTAAAATAGAGAAAGCTCTAAGCTAAGCTCTCCTATATCAAATATGCTCCTATAGATTAATTTAAGGAAAGAACATCTACTAAAGCTTTAAAGAGCAGCAAATCCAAGATTATAGCTGCCCTCTTAGATCTAACTCTCTTTAAAGACTTTACCTTAGGAATATACTCTACCCTTAAAGCTCCTTACGCTCTTTCGAATATAATCTTACTTAATAACTGCGCTGCGATATACTTTATTAATCGAAAGGAGCTTCTAGTTCTTAGATCATTAAAAATCGCATATCCCTAGGACTATATAAAGGCAGGGAGCTTAAGTCTGCTAATAAGGGGAAGGGGTATACGTCTAATAAAAGGGGTTCTTGCCGATAAAGGAGACTTAGAGCTTAAGAATATAGCGCTTATAAATAGGTTTAATATTAATATTATCTTAGAGCCTCTTTTAAAGAAGGCTAGGGTATAGTATATAAGCTTAGACGCAACGCTCTAAAGGGGTATAGTAGATAATAACATAGTTATAAAGCAGCTAGAGCGTAGGTCGAATGTTATAGTATTTAAATATAAGCCTATTAACTTTTTATTGCGCCATGAGGAGCCTCAGGCACTGAGGCCTCTGAGGACTGGCTTATGTAATATACCCCTGAAGTGGCCACGGAGCACTTCTATAAAGGGAGCTCAGGTATACAGTTAGAGTAGAATTTTACAAGCTTCTACTACTACTGAGAATCCACCTTTAAATATAGTACGACAGTTATCAGCACTATTCGCGACTCTTAAGAGCAAACGATCAAAAATCTACTATATTTAAAGACTTCTTAAAGAGGTTTTACTACTATTTTTCATTTATTCTCCCTTGCCTATACGCGTTATACGACCTGACTCGATATTCTAACGCTCTTAGCCAACTAATACTATACTTCCTACTATCCTAGTTAATATAAGCGAATACTAGCAAAAAGAAGCTTAGGAGCTTAGCTCTAGTAGAGTTATACTCTAAGATAGGAAGTCATAGCGCATTTGGTACGCTAAGCTAGAGTTTCAGGCCGAATTTCTATAGCTTTAGAAGTATATAAAGAAGCTAAGATAGGTTAATAACCTTAAACTATATACTATAAAGATAGGAAATCAAGCTCTGCTTTATAAAAACGAAGCTCTATATCTACTAGATTTAGAAATAGAACTGCTGCAGCTTGAAAAAAATTATAAAAGGATAGGACTAAAGAGTATTGCAAAGCTATTATAAGTTATACTAATAGTAGGAAGCTACCGATTAATAAACGCTAGCTATACTACTACTCGCAAAGATAATAGCTAAAGACGTAGAGCTAGAGTATAAAATAGCAATAATGTAATACAATCTTATAATAGAAGTATAGAAAAGGAATAGGAGCTCCTATACTTAGTTATACTATTAGATTACTAAGATAGTATACCTTATACTACTTTAAGTAGTATAATATAACTGCAAGGAAGCAAGGAAACTATCAATTTAATAGATCGTAGAGCACTTGCGCAAGGAACTAGCCCCCTTTAAGGTTAGTATAACAGAATCAATTCAAGAAGACTATAATAATACGCTCTTTAAAATAAGGAGTAGCAAAGTAGACCCAAAGACCTGGCTTGCTAGCTTTAGGGAGATCTATTAAGAAGCTCGAACTTATAAAATCCCAAAGGTTTAAAGCTCCTTTACGATTATAAAGTTTCTATAATCGGTTTACCGCTAGGCTCTTACTTAATTCTAATAGACTTAAGCAAAGCTTATTAAAGATAATAAGCTAGACTTAAAGCATAGAAAAGATATAGTCTACTATATCAATTAGTTCTTAAGCTTAATAGAGCAAAGCCTTGCAAGCTCCTTATTAAAGGCAACCCTTAGAGTATACACCTCACTTAAAGGAGTAGGCGATTATACTAATCTAAGAGCATTAAGTAAAGGCAAGGCAAAGAAGACTCTTAAGGGGAGCGTTAAAAAGTGCCCTTGCCCTTAGGTTAAAAATCACTTTTAGAACCTAAAGGAGTATAATAAGCTGAAATACACCTTAACTAGTACTAAAGAAGGTATGCTTCGAAACCTCCTTAGCTATAATAAAGTCAAAAGAACGTATGAAAACCTTGCTTCCTTAGAATAGAAAGAGCTTTAAGCTAAGCTCTCCTATTTCAAATACGCTCTTATAGATTAATTTAAGGAAAGAACATCTACTAAAGCTTTAAGGAGCGGCAAATCCAAGATTATAACCGCCTTCCTAGATCTAACTCTCTTTAAAGACTTTACCTTAGGAATATACTCTACCCTTAAAGCTCCTTATACTCTTTCGAATATAACCCTACTCGATAACTATATTGCGATATACCTTATTAATCGAAAGGAGCTTTTAATTCTTAGATCATTGAAAATCGCATATCCTTAGGACTATATAAAGGCAGAGAGCTTAAGTCTGCTAATAAGAGGGAAGGGTATACGTTTAATAAAAGGGGTTCTCGCCGATAGAAGAGACTTAGAGCTTAAGAATATAGTACTTATAAATAAGTTTAATATTAATATTATCTTAAAGCCTCTTTTAAAGAAGGCTAAGGTATAGTATATAGGCCTAGACGTAACGCTCTAAAGGGATATAGTAGATAATAATATAGTTATAAAGCAGCTAGAGTATAGGTCAAACGTTATAGTATTTGAATATAAGCCTATCAACTTTTATAATACTCCTAACTCGCTATACTATACTTAACTAACCTGCTTAGCTTTCCCTACTTTATAACAGCGTCTATAAAGCTAATATAAACCCTTAAGGAGTAGCATATTCCTAAGAGCTAGGAACGATTCAGCAGATATTTAGCACCTTCGATCAGGCTATTTAAAAGCAAAGGCGCTTAAGAAGCTTATATTAAACGCAAAAGGGGTAAAGATTAAAGGGAAGCTATAAATCAATTATAAAGCTTACGCTTAGGCAAAAGCTAAGCAAAAGCCTTCTTAAAGAGAGTCAGATTTTAAGGCTTTAAGACCGTTCTTTAGGTGCTCCTAGGACCTATTTGACTATAGCATATCAAGCCTCTCTTTAAAAAGCTGGCTTCTTTTAATTAAGGATAAATTTAATAGGAAGTTATTTAAATATACTTTACTTTATAAGTCCTTAATACTAGTTTTAAAAGCTCTTTAATCTTTTAAAGTATAGGTAAAGCGCTATTACTGCCTCTTCTTATATATTCTAAAGAGCGATAATAATACCTTAGTATTTCTCTTATAAGGAGTATCGAAATATAAAGAGTAGTGCAAAGCTAAAGGTATAAAGGTAGAAGTCACTTTATCTTATACTTATAAACTAAATAGAGCTTCCGAGAGAGCAAGAGCAAAGATTATTAAAAAGGCACTTACTATACTAATCTCTACTAACCTCTTAAAGCACCTATGGCCTAAAGCCGTACTAGCCGCAATATACCTTTATAATATCGGCCTATTAAAGCGCAGAGGATAGAAGAGTCCAAATGAGGTACTCTAGCTTTAATTTAGATAATACTTCAAGTGGTATGATCTATAGATTACTATAAAGCTTACCACTTATTTAAGACTAAAATAGGAGGGTATAAAAGCATATAAAGCGCGCGCGTACCTATTAGCAAAAGAAAGGGAAGCTCTAAAGAACAAAAGAGCTTTTAAAACTATACTATAAAAGCATATTAGATACCTAATTGGTTACTACGCCACTAATATATATAGGATTTAAATGCTTAAGCTTTAAAAGATTATAATCTCTTAAAATATCAAGTTCGATAAGTCCAAATTCTACTTTAAGGAGTATAAAAAGGTAGCTAGCCACCTGCTTCCAATTATTAAGGAGATTATATAAATAATTAAAGAGAAGGAGGAGGAAGCTTAAGACGCTAAGTTAATTATCGAGAACGTAAAGGGAGCTTTAGACAAGTAGCCTATAGATAACCTAATAAGGGGTAAGCCTATTAATCTTTTACTAATAGAAGCTCTAAGCTTAGATCTATTAAAGGCTATTATCCCCTATAAGGCTACTTATAGCGTTTCTACTTTAGCTACTTAAGAGCAGCTGCCTAATAGCAAAGGGTTAGTTAGACGCTTTAAAACAACTATTAATAGTTAAGAGGAGCGTCGAAAGCGATATTATAAATGCTAATTCCGCTAAGGAGTGCAATACCGGACCTTTAATTGCTATATAGACTGAGCAATCGTAAGGGTAGGAGTAGGCCCTTTAATTACTAGAAGCTTTACTATAGGCAACTGGTAAAGAAGCACGCTAGCTTTTATTAAAAGCACCGATCGACCGAGAGCTACACTAAGATATAGAAGCTCTTAAGGATAATACCGAAAGAGGGAGTTTTCTAAAACTAATAGAAGCTTAGCCTAAAGTACTTAATATAAGGGCCTTTCGAAAACGCAAGAAGCCTAATAAGGAGTAGGAAATAATACCTATACCACTTTGCAAGTTAAAAAGGAGAAGAGGAAGCAGGAATACTATATACGCAATATGCGTTAAGGATCTCTAATTAGCCCTTAAAGAACCTAAAACACATTAGTTAAAGTAGGTAAATAGCTTTATATCAACTTTCTAGCTAAGTTAAAAGCCTATAAGAACTGATAGAAAAGAGTATAAAGCGGTATACTACATTATTACTATAGCGACTTAATCTAAAAGCTTTAAAGGAAACTCTACCCTTCTAATTCCACCTTAAGATAAGCTTCCTAAAGCACTAACTCACTAGAAGGAGCTTGCAAATCACCCTTTAGAAGAGTAATTTAAAGAGGGAGCCAGAATTGAGATTAGGAACTTAGAAGCGCGCAATTGCTAGAGAGTGATCGATAAAAGCGAGGCTACTATAAGGCCTATACTATTAAAGTAGGTCTTTAACTATAAGCTAAGCTCCTTTAAGGAGATTAGCCGCTTTAGGTTAAGAATAGTAGTAAGGGGAGATCTTTAAGAAGAAGCTTCTATTTTCTCTACCTATACTACAATACTTATATTAAGATCTTTTAAGGTTATAATAGCAATAGCCGCTAAATTCAATATAGAGCTTTAATAGTTCGATATTATTAACGCCTTTATAAATACTAAAAGAGACCCTCGGAGCGCGCTAGTTGTTTGCTTTTTACTAGATAGTTAGAAGTAGAAAGATAAGGTAGTAGAGCTCGATCGCGCCTTATATAGCCTTCGAGACTCCTTAGCACTTTAGTATAGGGATTTTACTAGTACTCTAAAGTCTCTAAAGCTTACCCTTCTTAATAAGGAGCCTTATATATTTGTTAATAAGGATAGGATTGTGTTTATAGCCTTCTACGTTAACGATATATAAGTAATATACTATTCCTCTTATGCAAAAGAAGCTTAAAAGACTATAGAAGGACTGCGCGAAGCATACGAATTAATAGCTATAGGAGATATTAAGTGGTTCTTAAGGGTAAGAATCTTTTAAAATAGGAAGCAGGGTACAATTACTCTACTTTATAACGCTTATATCGAGAAAATGGCAAAGAGGTTCGGCCTTAATATAAGGCGTTTCCCTAGTACGCTGCTCCCCTACTTCGAACTTAAAAAGAACTATAAAATAGCTCCCTACTCGAGAATTAAGGAGTTTTAGGAAAAAGTAGGCTCTGCCTTATATATAGCTATTATACTACGCCTAGATATAGCTTTTGCAATCGCTTAGCTATCTTATTTCTATATAAACCCAAGCTCTAAATACCTTAAAGCTATTAATTAGATAATTCGCTACCTTTGTAATATACGCTTCCTAAGAATCACTTATAATCGATTTAGCAGATCAAATAACCTAGTAGTATCGTCAAATGCTTCCTTTGCAAATAATCCAAAGATAAGGCGCTCCTCCTATAGTTTTATTATATTCCTATTTAAAGGAGCAATCGTTTAGAAGGCCTTGAAGCAACCGACAGTTACTACTTCTACTATAAAGGCTGAGCTCCTAGGAGTAGCGCATATAGCAAAGGAGATAATAGCTTTAAGAAGGTTCTTTAAGGAAATATAGCTTAAGGTGGAAGCTCTATAGTCCATATTTTGCAATAATCAATAGATAATATAGCTTATTATAAGAGACTCTTAAAGGATTTCTATAAAGCTCTAATACATTGATATATATAATATATAGCTACGATAGGAGCATTAAAAAGGGAGCTTTCAAGTGGCCTATCTCCCTACTAAGGACATATACGCAGATGGCCTTACTAAAAACCTTCCTCGACAAAAGTTCGAGAGCTTCATTAAGCTTTTGAACCTCCAAGACGCAAGAGGTCTAGTTGAGAAGCTAGCATTTTAAATGCTCCACAATCCTTTCACATCTCCTTTGTAAATAGCGAGTGGGAAGCTGGGAGCTGCTTCTCACCTAGGGGGTGTGTTGCGCCATGAGGAGCCTCAGGCACTGAGGCCTCTGAGGACTGGCTTATGTAATGTACCCCTGAAGTGGCCACGGAGCACTTCTATAAAGGGAGCTCAGGTATACAGTTAGAGTAGAATTTTACAAGCTTCTGCCACCACTGAGAATCCACCTCTAAATACAGCACGACACTTTTATAATACTCTTAACTTACTATACTGTGCTTAACCAACCTGCCTAGCCTTCCCTACTTTATAACGGCGTCTGTAAAGCTAATATAAACCCCTAAGGAGCAGCGTATTCTTAAGAGCTAAGAACGATTCGGCAGATATTTAGCACCTTCGATTAGGCCATCTAAGAGCAGAGGCGCTTAAGAAGCTTATATTAAATGTAAAGGGGGTAAAGATCAAGGGGAAGCTATAAATCAATTGTAAAGCTTGCGCTTAGGCAAAAGCTAAGCAAAAGCCTTTTAAAAGAGAGTCAGATTTTAAGGCTCTAAGACCGTTCTTTAGGTGCTCCTAGGACCTATTTAACTATAGCATATTAAGCCTCTCTTTAGAAAGCTAGCTTCTTCTAATTAAGGATAAATTTAATAAGAAGTTATTTAAATATACTCTACTCTATAAGTCCCTAACGCTAGTTTTAAGAGCTCTTTAATCTTTTAAAGTATAGGTAAAGCGCTATTACTACCTTTCCTTATATATTTTAAGGAGCGATAATAATACCTCAGTATTCCTCCTATAGGGTGTATCGAAATATAAAGATTGGTATAAAACTAAAGGCATAGAGGTAAAAGTCACTTTATCTTATACTTATAAACCAAATAGAGCTTTTAAAAGAGCAAGAGTAGAGATTATTAAAAAGGCACTTACTATACTAATCTTTGCTAACCTTTTAAAGCACTTATGGCCTAAAGCCGTACTAGCTGCAATATACCTTTATAATATTGGCCTATTAAAGCGCAGGAGATAGAAGAGTCCAAATGAGGTACTTTAGCTTTAGTTTAGATCATACTTCAAATAGTATAATCCGCAGATTACTATAAAGCTTACTCCCGATTTAAGACTAGAATAGGGGGATATAAAAGCGTATAAAGCGCGCGCGTACCTATTAGCAAAGGAGAAGGAAGCTTTAAAGAATAAGAAAGCTTTTAAAACTATGCTATAAGGGTATATTAGATACCTAATTAGTTATTATACTATTAATATATATAGGATCTAAGTACCTAAGCTTTAAAAGGTTATAGTCTTTTAAAACGTCAAGTTTAATAAGTCCAAATTCTACTTTAAAGAGTATAAAAAGGTGGCTGGCCACCTACTCTTAATAATTAAAGAGATTATGCAAATGATTAAAGAGGAGGAGGAAGAAGCTTAAGATATTGAGTTAATC
The DNA here is from genome assembly GCA_024741835.1 of Diplocarpon mali. Taxonomy (NCBI): domain Eukaryota; kingdom Fungi; phylum Ascomycota; class Leotiomycetes; order Helotiales; family Drepanopezizaceae; genus Diplocarpon; species Diplocarpon mali. The sequence goes on along the minus strand of JAENRP010000421.1, from coordinate 16,662 downwards.
GTCGAGAACGTAAAGGAAGCTTTGGATAAGCAGTCTATAGATAACCTAGTAGGAGGTAAGCCTATTAATCTTTTACTAATAGAAGCTCTAAGCTCAGATCTATCAAAGGCTATTGTCCCCTATAAGGCTACTTATAGCATTTCTACTCTAGCTACTTAAGAGCAGCTGCCTAATAGCAAAGGGTTAAACGCTTTAAGATAACTATTAATAGTTGGAAGGAGCGTTAAAAGCGATATTATAAATGCCAATTCTGCTAGGGAATATAATACCAGGCCTCTAGTTACTATACGGACTAAGCAATCGCAAGGGCAGGAGCAGGCCCTTTAATTACTAAAAGCTCTACTATAGGCAACTAGTAAAGAAGCACGCTAGCTCTTACTAAAAGCACTAATCGATCAGGAGCTACGCTAGGATATGGAAGCTCTTAAGGGTAATACCGAAAGAGGGAGCTCTTTAAAACTAATAGAAGCTTAGCCTAAAGTACTTAATATAAGGGCCTTTTAAAAACGCAAGAAGCCTAATAAAGAGTAGGAAATAGTACTTATACTACTCTATAGGTTGAAAAGGAGAAGAGGGAGTAGGAATGCCATATATGCAATATGCATTAAGGATCTTCTACTAGCCTTCGAAGAACTTAAAATATATTAGTTAGAGTAGGTAAATAGCTTTATATCGACTTTCTGGCTAAGTTAGGAGCCTGCGAGAACTAATAGAGAAGAGTATAAAGTGGTATACTATGTTATTGCTGCGGCGACTTAATCTAGAAGCTCTAGAGGAAACTCTACCCTTATTGAGCTTAAGTGAGTCGGCGCAATAGGTAAGGGAAACTTCTAAAGGTCGATAGTCGATATATTAGTAAGAGTTAAAGAAGGAAGGTTACCCCTTTCTTCCCTATAGCTATATACGTATTAATATCCTACTAACTAAGCAATAGGGTCATATAATAATACATTAGAGTGATAGCTGTATTACCTATCTTAATACCCCTACTCAAACCTTACTCCAATTGACCTATAGTTAAGAGAATAACAACTATCCTTTTACGCTAATCCAACTCTTAAGTATCTTTTTAAATTAAAAACAATTAATTAATAGCAACCTCTATTAAAATTATTAAACTCTACTTATAGGGCAGGATTAGGAGTTAATTTTCCTAAAAGCATTCCTTTATAAGACTATATGACTTAACTCGCGGTCTAGGCCTAAGAGTCGATTTAAAAACTTTCCTTTATAAGACTATATAACCTAACTTATAGGGCGGGCCTAGGAGTCGTCCTTAAGTCTACTAAGCCCCTAATATCTTTTACAACTTTAGCATATCTTTAAACGCTTTAAACTTTGCAACTATCTCTAGTGGCTTTATAAATCCATCTATTATAGAGACCTAAGATGGATAGGTCTTATAATATATATTATATAATTGGCGCAAGACGGTAGGAAGATAAAAGGGCCATCTTTTATATATAAAGATAGCGCGTATCGCCATAGTACTAAATATACCCTATACTTAAGACTTATTCCTAACATCTTATCTAAGAGAGCCTATTTATAATACTTCCTCCTCTTATTTTTAGATCTTCCCTTAGGCCTATTCTTATATTATCTCCCCTCAGTTTTATATTAATGACTTATGCAAGGACGATTTCTTAAGATTTCCGTCTTTATATAATCTTATCGATCTCTTAATTCGCAGATAAGAGACCGGCCTTTCGAAAAAAATACATCTTTAAAATACTTATAGCATTTTGATCAACTTTAAAAACCTTATCCTTAATCGCTTAATTACTTAGAACTATCGATTTTTATTTAGCAACTATTAATAACCTTAGATTTTCCCTTTTTAGCTCTGCTTCGAAAATCCCTATTTTTCTTCCTTAACTTTAAGATTTTCGGAATTTTCGGCTTCCTAATATGAAAAGTTTGGCGAACCTTATAATAGCAATCTCTAATAGCAGTAGTTTCGAATACTTAAGTAATACTAAACGCAAACTCTAATTGGAAGTGCCTCTTTAGAATCTTTAGAAATCCGAATCTGATAATTCAGCCGCCTTAGCTTAATAAAACTTTAAAAATTGCCTTAGAATCGTCTCTAAAGACCCCTTTATTCTAAGGACTAATAGGAATTAGCCTAAAGGCTAAGAAGAATCTTAAATATAAATCTTATCTTAGAAATTAGTCTTTAATTAAGTAAACCTTATCTTATTACAATTAGTTATAACGCTTCTATTAGCTATTTAGCATCTACTTAAAATCTCTTAGCAAACTCGGATTAAACTTTTAATAGAATCCGGAATTCTACTGCTAAGCTTAGCCTATAAGTAGGAGGATAAAAAGACATCCTTAAACAACTTAGGATTACTACTTACTTTTTCAATATTAATATTAAAAAACACTAAAAATAATAACAATTTTAAACTTTTCACTAACCCTTTATCTAAATCTTTTCAAACTCGTCCTAGTTACTCTAAGATTAACTCAGATTTTAAACGTTCTTTAAGCCCTTTTAAATTTCTAAGTACTCCTCTTAGCAATTAATCTCGCAATATTAAAGCTTCCCCTTTACCTCTTATAGATTCTATCAACCTAGACGGTTAATATAAAATGATAATAGCTATATTTAAGGCTATTACTAATCACTTTCCCCTCCTTAGTTCCCTTAGTGCTCCTTACTTTATAAGCGCTAATATTACTAATTTCCTTAAGCAATATAAGGAAACTTATTACAATTTTAATATTATATAAAAGGATATGATTTCTCGACTTTCTTACTATTATAATCATATAAGTAAGGATATTATCAAATCCCTCTTTAAATAGAAAACTTATAATTCATAGGAACTCCTTATTAAGGCCCTCAAATCTGAATTCTAAGAATTTGATAAGCAGCAGATTCGTAATAATTTAGCTTTCTTAAAGGAATTTATTCTAATTACTTAAACTCCTAAGGAACTTAAGAACTACTATCGGACTTTTACTTATATATTAAATACCTTAATCAATTAGAAAATACTTAGCAAAGTTGAAAGAGGCCGCCTTTTCTTACTCGGATTACCTACTAGCCTTTGAAATAAGATCATCAAGTATTTTAAGATCGATAAGCAAGACCTTATAACCTTCGCCTCATTTAAGGAATTCTCGGCCTTTACTTTAAAATCAGATCTTAATAAAAGAACTATTAATACTATAGAGTAGGAAAAAGCCCTTACTCCCTCCTATACTAAAGACCTTAAGAGTCTGGTCCAAGAATACTCGAAAGCTCTAGAAGTTATAAAGGAGGTAAAGAAGAACCTAATAGTCATACCTTTCACTCGCAGGCCTAACCTAAGAGTAAGATCTAACCCTAGAATTAAGGAACTTAAGACCTAATTTGCAAAACTCCAAATCTAGAGCTTAGAAACTAAGATTAATAATCTCTTATAAGAAAAATAGCATATTCCCCAATTTAGTAATAGGCAAAACTCGACTACTATAAGCCAATATAGTAGTTCCTATTACCAGACTCCTGCTTCTTATCATTCGGAATAACCAGCTAATATAAGAACTTAACAATTGACTAAAGAAGGAGAAATTGATCTTAACCAGCACTCTGCCAATATTAATGCTATAAGGTACTAAGGGAATAGTAATAGAAGAAGGCTAACTTGCAACTTTTGCAATAATAAAGAACCTAATTGCCCTTTATATAAGTATTGCAACGATTATCCTCTTTTCTATCGTTTTATTAATACTAAGGTCATATATATTAATAAGTATGAGATACTTTATATTAGAGATCCTAGGCTAGACGCTATCCTTATTAAAAAATACTAGAATCATTTATAGCTATAGACTATTCGAATAATAATATATAGTATAAAGTAGGATAAGGATTTAGCCGAATAGAAGTGTATTATCGAAATCAACTCTAAGGTCCTAACTTATATATATATAAGTCCAGCTAGCAATCTACCTAAAGGAGTACTTATTAACCAAACTTCGAACCAGACTACTACTAAAGTTAAAGGAATCTCTATTTTAAGGTAGGTTAATAATAATATATCTACTAATATTAATGCTACTTTTGTATCTAGAAACCCTTAGAATACTTAGCGTCCTTTTAAATCTACTACTCTTTTAATACTAATAAAACTAGCTAAAGTCTAGAAATTAATACATACAACTTAGGAATCTTAATATAGAGTCCAAATACTAAAAGATACCTAATAATCTAGAACTGCAATAGATAAGGATAAAGCCGATATAGTAGATAAATTGATTAAAGATATAATAGATAAAGATGGCTTTAAGCTTAAAGATTAAGAATTTGAAGTTATTACGCAAACCCTTGACCTTAAGCGAAAGAGGCAGATATTAAAATAGAAGAAATTCGTCAATAAATACGCTAGTTCAACCGCAATAAAGAAAGCTATAAAGAATATTATAGCTTAGCAAATTAACCTTATATTTAAAGACCTATTTAGTTTAATTAAACGCTTTAATAAAGTGCTAAGAAAGCATATTCCAATTGCCTTTAAAGATTTGAATAATAATAAGGAAATAGAAATTGTAATATAAAAGAACTTTAAGAAGCATCTAGCCTTAATCAAATGTCTTTAAATTACAAAAGATAAAGGAACCTAAAGGTACTATAATATTATAGTAATAGCTTTAATATCTTAGAATATTAATCGAAATTGTTTAATAGTTATAATAAAAAGCCTTATTATTATTTATTCTATAGAAGAATCAATTAAAGCAAAAGCTCTAATCGATTATAATTCAAAAGTTAATATAATAATTAGAAAAGTGGCGGAATAGCTTAATTAACAATTATTAGCAATCGACTCCTTATTTATTCGACTGTCTCTAGATTGAAATACAATTTTAATAGATAAGTGAAAAACGTAAAGGTTAGAGTTAAAGGAATTATTAATTATACTAACTTTCTAATAATAGAGAATTCTTTAAATAATATTCTTTTAAAAATGCCTTTTATTTTAGAATCTTAGCTAATATTTAATTATATTAAAGATAGTCTTATAAAAGCTAATCTTTAAAATATAGATCGATCTTTAAAAGGACAAATAGTTATTATAAGAGATATAGCCGAATTCTAAAATAAGGTTTTAGGAAACAATTAGCTAGTATAAGGGCTAGGCTTAATACTAATAAAGAAAGGCACTTAGCAAGGAGTTTTAATAAAAGAAAGGTAAGTTTGCTAATTTTGAATAATAGCAATTTAACTTATAGTCCTAGACTAGGAGTCAAATCTGGAATTTTGAAAAATAGTGCAATTAGCGTTTTATTAAATTAATAATTAAGAAAAAAGAAAAATAAGGCAGAAAAGAGGGTTTATTTTATAAATTTTAATAATTTACTAATCATTTTAAAAAACCTAAAAACCACTTATAAGCCGGACTCATAAGTGAAAAATAATAAAATTATTAATAATATTTCCATTTATATACTTTAAATTAACGACTTAGAAAATCTTTTATTTATTTTTAAAAAGGAAAATTCAAACCGTTTTATAAGATTTAATAAAAAAGGAAAGAAGTAAAGAAGTATAGAACTAGCTAATATTCGAACTATATATAAAAGTAAGGCCGATAAAGTACGACTAGTAGATTAGGGAATCTCTAATGGCTTAAAGCTTAAAGGACTAGATAATTGGTTTAAATAAGATAAGAAGCTTCGACCTTTAAAGCTAAGTAGCAAATTCGATAAGTTTATTATAAGTAGATTTTCTAATAAACCTATTAGATATCGGCTAATAAAAGAACGTTTCGATATACTAAAAATTAGAGATAACTTAATAAAGCAAGAACGCGAACTACTTTATAAAACCTTAATAAATTGAAAGGACGCCTTGGCTTTTGACTAGATAGAACTTAGCTAGATTCGAAAAGAGGTTATGCCTTATATTAAGATTAAGATAATACCTTATAAAGCTTAATAAGAGAAAACATTTAAGGTCCTTAAAGCTCTTTAAGAAAAGGTAATCGAAATATTAAAGGATAAGCTAAAACAAAGTATTTTCGAGTTCTATAATAGCCCTTATAGGAATAAATAGTTCTTAGTTATTAAGAAAGAGAAGGGAACTTATAAACTAATAATAGTAGTAGTAAAGATAAACCGAGTAACTGTTAAAGATATTAATATTCCTTTAAATGTGGATGAGTTTTTAAATGAATTTGTAAGATTAACCTATAGCTTTCTTATTAACTTCTTCTTTAGATATAACCAATTCATTCTTAATGTTAAATCGAGAGATATAATAGTAATTCAAACCCCTCTTAAGCTACTTTAGATAATAAGATTACCTTAAGAGGCTATAAATTCGATCGCTTAATTTATTTAAGTAATTTATAAGATACTAGTAGATTATATACTTAATATTGCGCTCCCTTATATAGATGATATAAGAGTAAAAGGATTAAGATCATTTTATAATTATAAAGAAGTTCTCCTTAGTATATAATAATTTATAATAGAATATATTTAAAACCTAAACCAAGTGCTTATACAATTCGAAAGGGTAAGAGTAATAGTTGGTCCGAAGTTATAATACTATCTCCTATTAATAGAAATTATTAATTTTATTACTAATTCCAATAGCCGAAGTCCTTAAAGGGCTAAAGTACTTAAAATCGATAAATAGAAGAGGTATAATAACGTAGCAAAAGCTCGCGCATTTATTAGCGTTATAGTATACTATCGCATTTAGATTAAGGATTTCGCTAAAAAGGCAGTACCTATTTATGCCTTATTTTAGAAAGGGATTGAGTTTTAATAGGAAGAACCTTAAATAGAGGCTATAAAACAACTGAAGCAAGCGTTACTTAAAGCGCTATATCTAATTAAAATAGACTATAAAGCCGACGCTAGGCTAATTATACTAATAGTTGATATAAGCTTAATCGGATAAGGTGCTATCCTTTAATAAGCTAATAGCTAATAGAAAAGACATTTAGCTCACTTTGAAAGCGGTCTTTAGAATCTAATAGAGATAAAGTATAATATTATTAAATAGGAATGCAAAGGAGCCTTAAAGGTAATGAAAAAGATAAGAAGCAACCTTTATAGCACTTACTTCATCTTTAAAACTGATGCTAAAGTGCTAGTAGAATAATTGAGTAGAGCTATAAGCGACTTACCTAAAGCCTTACTAATGAAATAGATTGCTTAAATAAGACTAATAGACTTTAAAGTCAAATATATTCTAAGAATGAAAAACACTACTATAGATAGCCTTTTAAAAAGAACTCGCCCTTACTCCTTTAATTTAATTAAAGAAGATAAAATAGATATTAATAAATAGGTAGAGAACGAAGTTAATTATCTATTAATATATTGCCTTAAAGGGACTCGACTCTTAGTCCTAGCTTATAAGTTAAATAAGAGAATTTTATTACCTAACTACTTAAGTGACTTTAAAGAAATTGCGAAATTTTTAATTACGCTTAAACGATTAAAGATAGTTGCTTTTAAGGATTTTTAGAAATTTAAAGCTAAAGCTCTAATTTATTTAATATAAGGAAGACGATTATTTAAAAGGAGCGATAACTCATTCCTTATATAACTCTACTTAAATAATAAAAAACTAAAGGCTAAGGCTATTTAGGATATTTATAAGGAAACTGGCTACTAAGGAGCTAAGTCTACCTACCACTAACTCTTAAGGAAATTCTTTTAAAAGGGTTCTTTTAAAGACTGCAAAGCCTTTGTAAAAAGTTGCATCCTTTATTAGAAACGAAAATCGGATTATAAAAAGAATCCCCTATTCTTAACCTAGCTATTAGGCCTTTTTTATAAAGTCAGTCTCGATATTATATAAGTATTAATAATCGAAAATAGGATTATATATTTTATTTTAATAAAGGAAGACTTATTAAGATAGCCTAAAGGACAACCTTTAATATCTACTAACTTTAAATCTATTACAAAGTTCCTTTAGGAAGATATAGTCTACTGCTATAGACTTTTTAATAAACTAACTATTAATAGAGGCCTTGAAAATAAAGGAGTAGTTAAAGCTTTTTTGCGAAAATATAATATTAAATAGGTTCAAATCTCAATATATAACTTAAAAGCTAATAGAGTAGTAAAGCAAAGATATTGCGATATTCTTAATAAGCTATCTAAAGTTACCTATAGAGGATTTAAGAATTAGATAAAATACTTTTATAAAATACTCTTTACTTATCGAACGATAATTTATAAACCGACTAGAGTTATACTATTTTTCCTTATCTATAGCAAAGAGGCATAGCTCCCTTTTAAATCCCAATGGCCTATTTAAAGATTATTCGACTATAGTCAAATTTAGAACCATTCCAATTTACTTATAATAAGATGCTAATAACTTAAGCTTTAAGATATAGATATAAAGGAAATCATTCTATAAAAGAAATAATATTAAGAAAAAGCTAAAGAAGTATAGGCTGCTTCTAAAGTATTTAAAACGCACCCTATTTGAAAAGATAATCTTATCCTAGTCTATAATATTATAAGAAGTATTAATATATTAGGAAATATTAAACTTAACTATTAATAGCTTAGTCTATTTAAGGTTAAATCTAAGTAGAAAGAAAAGGGATACTATTCTCTTTAGGAACTTAATAGAGTCGATATTAAAGGAACCTTCGCAGCCAACCGACTAAAGCGCTTTTATTAATACAACTAAACCTTATTCCCTTTAAAAGACAAATCAGAAATTAATACAACCTCCGAATCTTTTATAAGAACCGATAGTAATATAAGTAATTTTAAACCCTTAGACAAAGACTAAGACTTTTCCAACTTAACCTATAAGCCGGTCTTATAAATAAAGAATATTAAAATACCTAATTAATCGCAACCTTAAGTTATTATTCTTAAAATATCCGAAAAACGCAAATAGGAATACTAAACGATTTCCTAGCTTATTAATTATCCTACCTTCCTTTAATCCTTATTTTTACATTTTTAGCAAGGTCGCCTCCTTTATTATTTAAGATATAGATCTTTTAAGATCACCTTAAATTCTTACCTACTCTAACTTATTTTACATTCTTAATATTAGCCTTTAATTATAGCATTCCTATTACTTTCCTTAAATAATAAATAAAAAAAAAAATCCAATTTCCTTAATATATATATAGCAAACCTATTTGCAGCTTATATGCCCTTTTAATTCTTATACCCTATTGAACTCTCTTATTCACACTCCCCATCTTTTATAAGTAATATGCCTTTAAAGAACTTATAAATAGCTTCGTTTACTATAATAAGGGATAAATAAATACTAGTTATAAACTTCTCTTAAGATAGCAGAGCTATTGCATTATTAGAGAGCTTCAAATCGACTTACGCAACCTTAGGAGATATAAAGTAATAAAAACTCCTTTTAACTTACGCGAATACTATTAATAACCTTTTAACCTAAGTAGCCCTTGGAATTCTCTAATTTAACAACTTCCTAATTGAAGAATTAAGACTAAAGGGAATCTTTAAAGAGGAATTCTTAGCTGATGTAGATTAATATATAACCTTGGCCGATACTTTTAAAACGGATTAAGATAAAAGAGAAGAATCTATTCGATAATTGGATAATTTAGCTACTAATAAGAGAGGACTCCTATTTCGTTTATACTTCTTAATAAATATTAATTCTAATAATAGAAGACGAGTATTATTAAAAATTCTTAAGGAAAACACTCCTACTACTAAAGCTATTTAGATTCTCAATTTCTTTATTATTTAAAAAGGAGTAGCAAAATTCTAAGACAATCGAATTTATAATCGCAGATTTATAGGCCTATTTAATACAGTACTTATAGTAGCTAATAGGACTATAAAAAGATCAAATTAGGCTATAGATATTACCTTACCTAATAGTACTATTATTAATATACTAAAGCTTTACGCTTCTACTTATAGTTTGCTTATTTTAAGAGAGAACTAGACTCCTATACTAAGGTTTAAATGAGATTTCTTTAATAATAAAGAAGGGAATTGGTTATTTATAATCAAGCCTACTTTAAAATTTGCCTTTTAGCCTAAAGATATAATAAGTACTAAATTATATAATTTAACTCGCAGTCTTAGACTAAGAGTTAAAAATGAGAATTTTAAAACTGGACCTAACCTGCCTTTTATTAAAATGATTCTAGAAACCGCTGCTAAATAAACTGTCTAAACGCTTAGCGCAGTCTCTTTAGAATTTTCGAAATCTTTAAAGGACTCTCTTTTAATTAAATAACCAATTTTAGCTTAACCTTTAAAAAGGATAGATCGTTCAATAGCTACTTTAGCTAATTTGCAATTTAAAACTAAAGGATTGCACGCCTATTTAAACTCCTTTCTTAATAACTTAAAAGAGCTAGTTCTTAACTTTTTTATATTTATATACAATTGCTTTAAAAATGATAATACAAGGGAAGACCTTATTCCTATTACTTTAAAGATAATTAAGAGAGCTATAAGATAGATTTAATAGCTTATCTTAAACGAGTTTGCCCTTATAAATATTATTCAATTCTTTAATAATTATAAAAGTTAAAAACCTAGTCTCTTAGATACTAAGCGAGACTATTTTATCTTATAAGAAAGAGAATATAAAGAGGAATCTATTAATTAGGATATTTGTAATTATAGCAATATGCCTCAATCGGTTATTCTTAACCTTAAGCTTAAAGAATAATATAATATTTAAGTGTCCTTTATAATAAAAACTCGCTTTTAATAGTATCTTCTTAGTATAAGAATCGAAGGGAGAAGACTTTGCGACCTTTATATTCGCTCTCTTTCGGTTTACTATAGTCTTAATTATAAAGGCTTTAATATTAACGAAACTATTAAATACCTTAAACTTCTTTATATAGTAGAAGATATTGATCTTTTTCTAATCTACCTTAATAATCAATTCTTTATCTCTTTAAGGATATGCAAATCCAACCTATTAATAATAGAGGCATCTTTAAGTATTATAAAATTCAAGGCTGATCCTAAAGCCTTAAAAGCATTAGAGCCAATTAAATAGAACAATTCCTTCTTATTAATATTATTAAGCAATAAACAGTAAGAGGAAATAGAGGAAGAAGGGTCAATTATAATATCTAAACCCTTTAGATACCGCTTCCTAACCAACAATTTTACTACTAATAATAGTGCTTTTATAGGTATATTCCTCTTTATTATAAGATAAGAAGCAAAGATATATCTTTATTACTTCCGCCTTATAGATAGCGCAACCTCTATACCTTCTTATTTTCTCTATAATATAATATTCAATCTTACTTAATAAGTCCTTCAAATGCACTATAAACTCTACCTCTTAGCTATAATAGTAAGAAGTAAAGGAACCTATTAGCTTATAGCCTACTCTAAACCTCCCTAATTGATTAGCCTTAGTCTTTATAATTAAGTCGTTTTAATAAAGAGAGATATAAGTACTATTAATAAAGAAATTCCGATTTTCACTTGCGGTCTTAGCCTATAAGTCAATTTTATTAAAAAGCAAGTCTTAGATTATCAAATCCTATTAATCAGATAAGGGCCAGCTTTTAAAAGCCTTAATAGGTAGGTCGGCTTTTAATCGAATATAAAACTCACTCTATCTATAAAGAAGATAAGTCGATAGACTTCTTAAGTACTTAGTTCAAAATCTCAACTAGCTTAAATAACTGCAAAATTGAAGTAAAAGGAGATCTTACGACCTATTACTAATAATAGCAATCCAATTATAGTAATAATAAAATAGGAATACCTTTTTAAAATGCTTTTGAATAATTCTTATAAGACTAGTAGTTTTATAGCCTTTTATAACAACTATATAGCTATCTGCAATAAGAATACTTTAGAAAATAAGACTTAAATCTCCGATTTTATCTTTTCAATCTTTGCTCTAAAGCAACCTTTAGTACTTTAATAGATTAACGCAAGTAGAACTACTATACCTTTTAAGGCAGCTTTTCATCTTAAGAACTATAGTAGCCTCTTTAAAGCTATTATTAGTCAACGCTCTTAAATAGATCTATCGATTATAATCGAAGTATAGGAGTTATTTCTTCTTAATAAAGATAAATTGAAAATCCACCTTATAAAATATAATTAGAAACTCTTTAACGCCCTTATTAATGCCTAAACAAACGTTACAAATACTAAATCGCTTCTTTATAGACTTAAGTCTTAGGGATAATATAATAAAATAAATGCTATTTAAGAGCCTAATGTACTAATTGATAAAGGCATTATTATAAGAAAATTCGGAAAAGAGATAAATCGAAACGCTAGTATAGTATTAGACTCTGATTTAAAAACCAATCCCCTATTTTTACCCTTAAGCTTAGAAACGCTAAGACTAACTCGCAAGCCCGGCCTATAAGTGAGGTTAGACTTAGCTAGCTTAAGCCTATAAGATAGTTCGGATAAACCTCGGTCACCAAACCTAAGGGTATAAATAAAGGTTCCTTTAATAAAGGCACCTAAATTAGAGAAAACGCTAAGAGGTAAGAACTAATAAAGAGAAGAAGACTCTAAAGTGACAATAGAACCGATAATTGAGTCAAGCAATCTAGAGAATCTAGCCTATTACCCTTAGAGAAGACCATTTAAAGGACTTACGAATTCGAGTTGAATCTTTTTTAAGATTATCTACTTCCTATATACCAGCACCTCTTTATTCTCTATTTATTATTTTATTCTATATATATTCTTTACTCTACTTTATTCTTTATATAATCTATCTTTTGATTATTTCCTTTATATGCAATTTTCTAACGCTTACTTTTGAAATGTTATCCTTACCTTTAAAGAATTATCATTTACCAATTGTAGGTCCTTATATACGTTATACCCTACTTTTATTCCTACTTCCAAGCTTATTATACCCACTTTTCCTTTATATACTAGCGCGATTTCAAACTCTATAAATAAGCCTCTCCCCGCACTACGATTTTACTTTTTTTTACCTTTTCTACAACCCTACTAAACCCTAGTACTAGCACCAGTAGCACTACTACTATTATCTTTCTATTATCAATCTTTTCTAATACAAGCCTCCTATATCGTTAATCTTTCCTAAACAATCATCTCTTCGTTTAGAACTACCCCCCCCTTACCAAATAATTCATTATAATACTACTAACCATAAGTAGAAAGGCCATACCTAAGAAGAATATATCGGTTATTACCTTAGGCAGCAAGTCCTCGAGCACTACTAATAATAAACTAATATTAGAGGAAGGGTTCTTATAAGATGGCAAGTTATTAAGATTATTAGAAGATATAGTAAGTACCTATAGAACGTTAGGTAAGATAGAATAGCAGGTATTTCTAAATTCATCTATTAAAGTGCTTAACTATAGAATTTCTACTATTAAGGAAGGATTCTTAGGTTTTAATGATTTCTTAAATAAGGAACTCTAAGGCAAAGGTATTAATTAAGAAAAGTTTTTATAAGAGTATTAAAGGTATACTAATTCAATTGATTTATTTCAAAAGAACTGAGATAAGAAAAATAAGTGTAAAAAAAGATTGATATAATTTATAAATAGCACTTATAGTATACTTTTTCAAATACACTTTATAACTGATATTACCGCTAATAACGCCTTACAAGGGCTTGGCAAAATTTTCAAGATATACTAACTAGTAGCAAAGGCCATATAGGTATTAAATCATTTCACTATCTAAAAGGGTATAAAAAAGCTGCAGGGAAATAGTACGCAAGGTAGAAAATTTGTAGGTTTCTTAAGTACTATCGTATACTCTACTATTCAAACTATAAAAGACAGCCCTGCCTAATATAATAATTTTGCACTCCTTAACTAAATAGTTCTAAATACGCTTAGCTTATAACAATTATAATATAATCTACTTATTATAAAAGAAAAGATGATTTATCTCGCCGAGTATATTATAAACTACTTTAATAATGAAATAGAGAGATAGGAATTTATTATCCCTGCTGCTGCAAAGCTACTACTACTAATAGCCGAATCAACAAACGAGCCCGACTTAACTCGTAGGCCTGGCCTATAAGTGGAAGAAGTATATAATAAAGAAGTCCCTAAGCATAAGGTGCCTATAACACCTGAAGCTCAAGTAGAACACTAGCCTAACCACCTATCTTCCGACTTAGACGAGTTTGAATCACTGTCTTCAGAAATGCCTTAAATACTAGTAATAAGTAAATCGAATCGTAGGCCTAGACTATAGGTTAGAACATATAATAATATAGACTCAGAAGATAAGCTGATAAATGAAGTAGATAGTCCTATTACTAATATATTAGAAATTTTTAATAATATTAAAAAGGATATATCTAATATCGTATAGACCTTTCCTAAAGATCTATAAAAGTTTATTTTAAAATTCTATAAGTCTATAATAAAGCGTTTGAAAAAGGAAAACTAGGAAGATATTTTATTAGTATAAGAGGCAATAGCAAGAGCTATTAAACAGATTATAAAACTGCAATAAGATAAGTTCTCCTTAGATAATATTATATAGTTCTTTATCGACTATAAGAAATCAAAGGGCAATTACTATATGTTTAAAGAGAAGCCTAAAGATACTATAATAATAATCTCTATAGAATATTATCAAGTCCCCTTTAATATTAAGATGATACTATAGTATAGTAATAGATTCAAAGTCATAGTAATACTAGAAATAAAGACTTACCTAAGTAAATTCGTAATAAGGATATTTAGAGACTTCTATTTTAAGAAATTTTATACCCTTTATAAATAATAATATATATTATACTACGGACTAGCATTAATAGGCATTACTAATAAAGAAGTATCATCTAACTTCTACAAATTTTATACTGCTCTTGATCTAAGATTATTCTTATTATACCTTGGAAATTATGCAATAGTAGCTACTAGTAATAGAATAGCCAATTAGATTAAAAAAGATATATCGCTAGGTTTCTTTAAGTTTAAAATAGCACCTAAGGCTTTGAAATTATTCTATAATATCGCTTAGACCCTTGCCTAGTATAAAATAATACTAATTAAGGATACCTTAATATCGCTTTATACTAAGGGTTTCTTAAATATGCCTAAATTATTTAGCTACGCATTCTTAAGTATAGTTCGCACGTATAGTTATAGTTCTTAAGGAAAGAATTCATTTTTAACATTAGTATAAGAGGAAATGGAAATATATAAGTACTATTTCCGAATCTTAAATAAGAAGCCTTACCCTCCTTCTACCTTCCTTTATAATATGACTTACAGTTTGATATAATAGACTTTAAGGATATACTATAGGCTATATCTTAGTGCTCTATTAACTTGCTATAATTCTTTATATAAGCTAGTAGCGTATCCTAAGGCTATATAGTTTATAAGTATTAACTACTATTTAAGAGTTATTTCTACTAAGATTAACGCTAATATAAGATTCGTAAGGCTAACTCCTAGGCCCGGCTTGCAAGTCAGCTCCCTTAATAGTAGGACTATCGATTACTATATAATACCTGCGGTAAAATAATTAATTAGAGAATTTGCTATATAGGAAAAATCCTATGAATTATTAGCTCTTACCCTTTATCGCTTAAAGAATGCTTAATAGGTCTTACTAAATCTGGTATAAAACGCAATATAGTAGAAAGAATTGAATACTAAGATTAAGACGCTACTTAAGGAATATATCTTTAATAAGACTACCCTATTCTTTATATTTATAAGATAAGAAACGTTTATTGATTTAAAGTCTGGTAGAGAGCTTGGAAAAGGTAGGTTCCTTGCTATTAGTAATCATTATATAGAAGTTATTAGTAATAACTTACTTAAAAATAGTACTAACTTAGACGAGTTTTATATTAAGTCTATTTGTATAAAGAAACCAAGTACTGTAAGATAGAGTATTGCTAGAGAATCGTTAGCTAAGTTTTGTATAATACTTAGTATAATAAAAGGTAGCCTACTATTAGAAGTACTTATAAAGAGATAACTATAGAACGATCTATTAGTAGTAATAATAGTAAAAGAGTTGCTATCCAAAGATATAAATTAGCTAATAATCTATCTAAAGAAGCATAAGTAAGAACTTTTTAATAATTTTACTTATACTTAGAAACTGACTTAACACTTAAAGCTATAACTATATAAGGACAAATCCTAGGCTAAGACGAAAGGCATTAACGATAACATTAAGGCTAATAACGTAATTAATAAGACAATTCTTCTTAAGAAGTATAGCACTAAAAAGCCTTATGCAAAAACCCCTAATACAACTCCTAGGCCCGGCCTACGACTTAATCTAAAGAAAGGCAAGGCTAAGGAAGTTGTAGCTATAGAATCTCCTACTGTGTCCCCCTTAATAGTAGATAACTCTCCAAAGGATAATAATAATAATAAAGAGGATAATAATAATAATGCTGCAATATAAGTCTCCCTTTCTATCGGCAGAAGCTATCAAACTATACTAGCATCTTTATAAAATACTAAAGCTTTTATAATATTAAGACCGGACTCTTCTAATACTAATAGCAAACTATTAAAAAGAAGTAGGCGCTTTATAAAAAGAGTATTATTTAGTAATAGTTCTCCCTATCTTCTAAAGAGAACTAAGGAAAACTAATACCTAGGTTAGTTCTATTTTGATTGTTTTTGCAATTCTATAGCTTGTTTATTTATTTTAATAGTTTCGTTTTCTAACTCCTGGGCCCGTCTTATAGGTGAA
>JAENRP010000420.1:0-34679 GCA_024741835.1 Diplocarpon mali | reverse complement strand
AAATTAATTATTAAAAACTCTTATATAATTTAACTTTATATAAATCTTATAGCTAAATAAAAGATTAATACCTAGGCTAAGTATAAGAAGAATATTTTATAAAAGGAAAGAAATACTAGCGATATTTATCTCTACTATACCTATTAAGTTTATATATAACCTTCTACTATTAACTTTAATAGAGCGCCTTTTTATTTTAATAAGCGGGCCTTTAAATAGGTAGGGTTTATTAATTATATATACTATATAACTAGTATTATTATATCAGTCGGATTTAAGGATCTTATAAAGATCGGCTTTTAAAATGTAAGCATCTTTATTATAATTATCATTTGAATTATTAAAAGTGGATTTAGGTTTAGATAACCTACTATTATTATTAGAGGTATTTGCTAAAGTTTTGGCTAAATAGCCTTTTCCTTTACCTTTCCTTAATAGTTGCAGCCTTTAATAGGATAAGGGTAGTTTGCTTCTTAACTTTTGCTTTAATTGCTTCTTAATATTAAAGTTAGCAACTATATTAATCAATTGCCTTTTAACTTTATAATTAGTAATATTATAAGTACTATTATAGAAGTAATATCCTTAATAAGCTTAAGGGCTTATCCTACGCTCCTTCCTCTTCTTAGGCTTATCTTTGCCCTATAATGCGGCATTTGCTGATTTAAAGCGTCCTTTAAGGTCTTGCTTAATAGTTTAAAGGAGGTCGATCTTCTTATAGATCTTAAGGTTAGGTTAGATAAGAAGAGATTGTTTCGCAATAGTAAACTTAAAAGGGAGGCTATTAAGTAGGAAACTAAAAAGCTAAGTTTCCTTAAAAGTCATAGCTATCCTAAGATCTACAGCTCTTACTCTCCTCCTTGCTTTACGCAGTATAGATTAAGCAAAGTCTATATTTATATCTATATCCTTACTATCTATATCTTTTCTATATTAAAATAAAGTAATCTACTATAGCAGATACTAAGTATTAAGGGCAATTATCTAAGAGTATTTTACTTTTAAAGTATCTTATCTTATCTTTGTATTATTATAAACTTAAATAAAATCTTAATCTTTATTACTTAAACCTCTATTAATCTTAAGCTTGCATTTAGCTAAGGCTAGCTTATACTCCTTCTCTTTTTCTATATTTAAAATCTACCTTTAGGATTCTCGGTTATTATCTACTAAAGCTCTTAAGCTAAGCTTATTTAATATATCTGGCAAATCCTTAGCAGTTGTATTAGCTATTAAAGTAGAATTAGACAAATCTATAGAAAGAGTATAGGAGGCTATTCTTGCGTATTTAATAAGTGTCTTTTAAATCGCTATTTTAATGCCTTTGCTCTTAAAGTAAAGCTTTAAATCGTCGAACTATTATTGCTAGTTCTTTCGAAAGAGTTAAAGGTCTTTAAGTCTAGTATTTCGATCGGAATCGGAAGCTATTACCATTTTAAATCGAATTGTATTAAAATCAAATAAATTAAATAGTTAAGGGCACTCCTCCTATCGAAAAGTTGAAATAATTAAATAGCAGGTATTATAAAAGTATTAAATAGGAAGGAAGTCCTCTTATCGAAAAGGGTTTTTAGGCTATAACGCAGGGAATTATACCTCTTACGAAATATAATAAAGCAAGGAATCATACCTCTTATAGTACCAAAGGGGTTATAGAGCAAGGAATTACACCTTTTGTAATATAGGTTAGCTAAATAGGGAATTATACCTCTTATTTGCCAATTGCTCGCCTCTTACTATAAGTCTTATTCAACTTCCTATTAATAGTTATAGCACAAGTGCTTTTTAAAGGAAGTTAATAATCTATTATCGGTCTATCTAAGGCTTATAACCTATTAAGCTTAAGTAAGTTGGCGCAGTAGGTAAAGGAGGCTTCTAAAGGTCGATGGTCGATATATTAGTAAGAGTTAAGGAAGGAAGGTTACCCCTTTCTTACCTATAGCTATATACGTATCAATATCCTACTGATTAAGCAGTAGGGTCATATGATAATACATTGGAGTGATGGCTGTATCACCCATCTCAATAGTATCTACTTTTAAAGAATTATCTAAATACTTATCTAAGTTTAAGGACTTATATAGTAACGCTTCGTAAGGTACTAGGCGTTCCTTAATAGATCTATCCTTAAAGCTATCCAGCTTTGATAGATATAGAGCCACAATATCCGTCGTATGCTATATAATATTGCAAAGTATCTATAGTCCGGCAGAGGTTACTATATCAGACCCTCTATTCTAATGGCCAGATCTAGTAACTCTAAGTACCAGGAGGTGCCCTTCCTAAATTTGAGATATAGGTATAAGTCCAAGTGCAAAGGGGGTATAACGTAGTATAGTATCTAGGTTATATTCCAAGTACAGCAGGTGGCCCTATGCCTAGTCAGGGTTAGCAGATAGGCAGATATATCTCTTAAGGCCCTTTAAGAGCTGAATCCGATATTTGCTTTTATAAAGTGCAGATCTATATAGCTAATAGTGATCTATCCCTAGTGAACGTCAGACAGGTGCCGTTTATATAATAGTAGCCGTAGCCGCTAGGTAGAATCGATGCATTATTGAGTTTCGATTTATATAAATGTATTACATAGCCCTGCGCTTGAACCTTAAGTTATTCATATTAATTAAGGACGCATTTGAATCAAAGATATTATATAGCGTTTTCTTATCCTTGCGTAGGGCGCTAGTAAGGAGCATATATCTATAGCTATATAATAGTAGTTGATTGATCTAGAAGAAGAGGAGAGAAGCTACAGAAGAAGCTCTCATAACCATAGGGTCCGTGCGCCAAAGGCGCCAGTTACGTAATCCCCATCACAAAGTCCTAAGTATAAGGTGTATTTAGTACTATAGCGCTGCGCGCTATCTCTATATATAAAAGATAGCCCTTTTATCTTCCTACTATCCTATGCCGATTATATAATATATATTATAAGACCTATCTATCTTAGGTCTTTATATATATTTTAAATAATAAAAGTAGTAGTCCCTATTACTATTAGTAAAGAATATAAAATAATATAGGTTAAGGTCATAGTATATTAATTATTAGTAAACCTTAAGTGTAAGAAAACTAATATATTAAAAGGCCTAAACTAGGGCTATATCCTTATTAAAGGTAAAAGGAAAAAAAGAAGAGTTTTTTTTTTTTTATATACGCTTTTCACCTACGGATTAGGCGTAAGAGTTAGAAAACGAAATTAGCAATATAAATAAATAAACTATAGAATCGTAAAAACAATTAAAAATAGTATTAACTTAAATATTAATTCTCTTTAGTTCTCTTTAAAGGATAAGGAGAACTATTATTAAATAATACTCTCTTTATAAAGCGATTACTTTATCTTAATAGCTTACTATTAGTATTAGAGGAGTCTGGTCTTAATATCGCAAGAGCTTTAGTATTTTATGCTAATGCTAGTATAGTTTAACGGCTTCTGCTAATAGGGATAGACACTTATATTATAGCATTATTATTATTATCCTTATCGTTATCTTTAGGAGAGTTGTTTATAATAGAGGATAAGGAAGCTGGTGATTTAATAGATAAGACTGCCTTTTACTTGCCCTTTATGAAGTTAAGTTGCGGGCTGGGCCTAGGACTTGTATTAGGAGTCTTTGCATATGCTTTTTTAGTATTGTACTTTTTGAGGAGAATTGTCTTATTAATTATATTATCGGCCTTGATATGATCTTCGAAGTCCTTTATTTTAATCTACGATTTATCTCTATATAACTGCAGTTCTAATTATTAAACCTACTTCTAAGTATTAGCGAAATCTTTAAAAAGATCTTATTTATATTTCTTTAAATATATTATCAGTTGTGCCATATCCTTTAAGAATAACTCCTTTATAATCATTACTATTAATAGGTTATTCTATAATCTCTTGCCTATAAGGGCCTTTAATAATGGACTACCTTTTATTATTCCAAGTGTTATATAGAATTTCGCGGACGACTCGCTTGTAATATTCTATCTCGCAGTCTAAGGTCGCTTTATATTAATAGCTTTAATAAAAAAGTCTTTTAGATCTACTCTATTCTTAAAGGCTTTATTCCTAATAACTTTAGTATAGTTATTGCTAACTGTTAAAAAGCCGCCTTTGCTAAGTTCCTATTCTAACTTAAGATTAATAAAGGTTCCCTATCTTATGAATACTAAGAATAGGATAGTCTTATTAGAAATATATTCTTTTAGGATTATTCTTTATTTAGTATTTAGTTCTTTTTATTAAATAGCGCTTTGCGCTAGGTTTATCAAGATCTATTAAGTATTCTTAAGCCTAGATAGTATAAGGATTGATAATTTATAAGACTTCTCCTATATTGTAAATTGTCTAGTAGACTGCTTAGCGGCCGGAATCATATAGTAATTAATAGTCCTACTATTAGGTATAGTAACCCGCAAGCCAGGCCTAGGAGTTAATCTTATAAATCTCGTATTAGCGTCTACTCTAATAGTAATAATCTTTAAGTAGTAGTCAATCCTAATAAACTATATAGGCTTAGGGTATACTATTAGCTTATATAAAGAATTATAATAAGTCTATAGCGCACTAAGATACAACTTATAATACATTCTTAGAGTCTGTTATATCAAGCTGTAAGTTATATTATAAAGGAATGCGGAGGGGAGGGAAGATTTCTTATCTAAGGTCTAGAAATAATATTTATATATTTCTAGCTCTTCTTATATTAGCGTTAAAAATGAAGTCTTTATACGATTATTATAACTATACGTATATATAGAGCTTAAGAATGCGCAATTAAATAGCTTAGGCATTCTTAAAAAACCTTTGCTATAAAGAGCTATTAAGTTGTTAAGGGTTAGTATGGTATTACATTAGTTAGGCGTTTAGGCGATATCTTAGAACAATTTAAGGGCTTTAGGTGCTACTTTGAACTTTGAAAACCTTAACGATATATCTTTCTTAACCTGGCTTGCTATTCTATTACTAGCAGCTATAATTGTATGATTTCCTAGGTATAGTAGGAGTAATCTTAGGTTAGGAGCAGTATAAAATTTGTAGATATTAGATAATATATCTTTATTATTAAGGCCTATTGTTGCTAATCTATAGTACTACGTATATTAGCGTTTATAAAGGGCGTAGAACTTTTTAAAATTGAAGTCCTTAAATATTCCTATTATAAACTTTGCAAGTCTTATATTTATTTCTAGTATTACTACTATCTTGAAACTGTCGCTATACTATAGTATCATCTTTATATTAAAGGGGACCTAATAATATTCTATAAAGATAATATTTGTATTAACTTCGGATTTCTCCTTAAGAATATAGAAGTTACCTTTCAATTTCTTATACTTAATAAAGAATTATATAATATTATCTATAGAAAATTTGTCTTATAGCAGTTTCATAATCTGCTTAATAGCTCTTATCGTCCCTTCCTATGCTAATAAGACTTCTCCCTAACCTTCTTTTCTTAAACGCTTTATTATTAACTTATAGAATTTAAGAATAAATTTTTATAGGTCATTAGGGAAAGATTGTATAATATGAGTAGTATCCTTCTTAATATTATTAAAAATTTCTAGCATATTAGTAATAGTACCAATCTCTTTATTAGATAAATCATCTTTTGAGTCTATAGCGTCACGTATATTAACCTATAGGCCAGGCCCGCGAGCTAGTTTCTTTACTACTAGTATTTGAGGTATTTTAGGCATTTCTAAGGATAGTGATTCAAATACATCTAAGTCTGATGCTTTAGGGTTATAATAGTTAGCAGTTTGTATTTCTAGTATTACGGGCACCTTATGCTTATAGACTTCTTTATCATATGCTAATTCTACTTATAGGCTAGGCTTATAAGTCAAATCTGGCTTGTCTATTGATTCTACTGCAGGTAGTAGTAGCTTTAGGGCAATAGGCATAATAAATTCCTATTTATTTATTTTATTATTAAAGTAGTTTATAGTATATTTAGCTAGATATATCATCTTTTCTTTTATAATAAGTAGACTGTATTATAACTATTGTAGGCCGAGCGTATTTAAAACAGTTTAGTTAAAGAGTGTAAGATTATTATACCAGGCGGGGCTATCCTTTATAATTTGAATAGTAGAGTGTATAATAGTGCTTAAGAATCCTATAAATTTTCTACTCTGCGTACTATTTCCTTACAGCTTCTTTATACCTTCTTAGATAGTAAAATGATTTAATACTATAAAAGGGAGCAGGAACAACATAAGAGTAGGCCTAAGGGAAGACCAAAGACAAAGAGGGAGGAAGCACTATAAGTAGGCTCTCCGAAGATAAGAACTAAGATAATTCACTAGTTAAAGGTAGAATAGGTAATTAGCATTGCGCGCTATCTCTAAGTATAATAGTAGTCCTATTTATACCCCCTTCGACCCTTAGCCGATCATATGACTCTATTATATAACTTATATCATATAACTCCTCCTTCGACTCTCTATCCTATGACTCCTTAACTATTATATAACAGTTATATAACTCCTTTTCTTCTAGGTCTCTATATATGCCTTAACCAACTTAAGTAGCAGCCCCTGCTACTATTAGTAAAGATATAAGACTCTTATAGGTCGAGAATACTAGCCCTTTTATAAGTATAAGGACTAATAGCTAACTTAGTAAAGAGGGAAGGAAGGAGAGAAGAGAAAGGGGATATATATATATATTTTTTTTTTTTAATAAGGTAACTTATAAGCTAGGACTATAAGTGGAATTTGGAAAAACCGGTAGAGGGAAAGGGAAAGAGGCAAGAAGGTAATTCGATAAATTAAAAATCTTCTTTTAAGTAAGATAACTCGCAGGCTAGGACTATAAGTTAAAAATCCGAAAACTGGCAAAGCTATCGAAGCGCAAGTCGAAGAAAAAGTAGAAACAATTTCAAGCAATCCTTGTTACAGCCGCATCACGTGCATGGTTATATCACGTGTCGAAGTCAGATGCACGCACGTGCATAGTTATATCACGTGTCGAAGTCAGGTATACGCTAAGGTAGCAAGGTGGCTGGATCACGTGCACACTAGTGAAGCACCTGTACTTATTCTGGAGGAGCTCTACTAAAGACTCTCTCTTCTTTATCTTTTCTTTTCTATTATATAGCATACCTCTTAAGGTAATATAGTTAGCGTTATTCGATTCTTATCCTTTTATACGCTTAAGAGCGAGTTGTAATATAAGAAAAGATTAACTCAACCTCTGCTAAGAAGCTTGATATCTACCCCTTTTAGAATCGTCATTTCGAACTGCCTTAAGCAACTCGATCTCTCGATCTCGACTCTTCTACTATAAACTGCCCTAAGCAACTCGTATGTAGCGCCTAGATCTTACTAATCTAGTTTTCAAAGGAAGCTGAAAAAAAAACGATATTCGAATATAAGATTAGCTCGTTTTTTCGACCCCTTACCTACTCCATTTTACAAACGGAAATTCACCTTTAATTTCAATTCGAAAAGAAAAAAAGTTATTTACTATATCCTCGCTTCGCTAGCGTAAGCTGCTGCCTAGAGCAGTATAATAACTTTTCTCTTCTTGACTCTCTCCCTCCCTTATAAACACTTTATACTTCCCGTCGACCTATACTTATTGATAACTCTACCTATACTTGTCGATAACTCTCCTTATACTCTTTAAAGCTCCTCCTTCCTTCGAAACCCTTGAATATAATTCAACTCTTCGAAGACCCCTCCTTGCGAATAAGTCGTCGACCTTCTTTATACTCCCTATTGACCTATACTCGTCGACTCTTCCTTATACTCTTCGAAGCTCCTTACTCCTTCCTTCTTATACTCGGGTACGAAACTGAGGGACCTATACCTATATATATATATAGAGACTTAGTTAGCCTTAGTAGGTTATATTATACCGTTTAAGACTAAGTCAACTTTGGTAAAGTGATAAGCTTTAGACCTTACTTCCTTAGATTTGCACTACACTCCTTCTTATATAACCTTATTGCAACTCTTGATTAGTAAAGAGACGTGATCCTAAAGTAAAACCTTCTCTTTTAAGATTTATAAACCTACGATACCTTAATATATACTCTATTAAAAGGCTTTAAGAATATATATAGCTTCGCTTATACTAATCTTCCCCCTTTTGAATAGGTTACTATTTAGCATTAGGTCCCTTTAGACTAAACTAGATAATATAGAGAGAGTTAGTACTTATGACCTCTAATCTTATACCACTTAAGAGAAGTGAAAGGTTAACTGTACCTCTACTACCGGGCCTTACTGCTACCAGTTCTATAAGCCTTACTGCTACTAGTTCTATAGGCCTTACTGCCAACCCTAGTCCTAGAGATATTCCCTCTCCTAAGCCTACTTAAGAAGTTACCTCTCTTAGTATAGATTCTACTCTTAAGCCCAGTTTATAAGTAGATTCTTAAAATACTCCCTTTCTATTAATTAAAGTTAAAGAAGAAGATATACTCTCTTTAATAATATCTACCTTTATTATATCGGCCCCTCTCTTTTTAGCTGCTTAGTAGGCCGAAATCGCAAACCTTATTAGCGCTACTATAGCTGCTGCTCTTTAAAATAATACTATTGCCCCTTCTTCCTTAAGTACTAGCCCTTAGAATGCTCGGTCCTTTACCGCCGACTTACTACCTTCCTTAGACTATTACTTCTTAATCATCCGACCTTTAGTCTTAGCCGTCGACCCCTATTAGATTAAGTACCCTTAAACCTATTTTAGCAACTATTAAGGCGAAATCACTTATAACGCTTGGAAGATAGCTATAAAGGTATTTATTTAAAAGTACTTAAGCAACTTCACTTTAAGAGAGGACTAGATCACTGCCTACTTTAAGTATACGATAGGTAAAGCTTAAAACCTGTTATATAGAATGGGCGGAGTCTCCACTTATTCTGGAGACCCTCCACGTGATTCTGCTAAGTCATAGACTCTCCCTTTTCTTTCCGAAGTCTCCTTACCATATATATACTAGATAATAATATAATCAATCATCTTCTCCTACTTTTGCAAGCCTCCTAAGCGACCTAATAAAGGCCCTTTAGCTAACCGCACTATAGTTATAAGCCCTATAAGCACTTTAATATACTTTCTCTTTATATATAACCGGCTAAAGGGCCCTTTAAGCTCTTGACCGACTTTTCGAGTATTTATAATAATTCGAAAGACCTTTATTTTCAATTAATAAATCTCTATTTTCTAATCGAACCTTATTTGCAAACTTCATTTATATACTTAACCTTTTCACTAGACTCTATTTAATATATCTAACGCTTTAAGCATCTCTAAGCCTTGCCTTAATACCTTTGCCTTTTAAGTAAAGTGGTTTAGTAAATATATATTCTTTACTAAGCTTTATAATATTACTATTTTTGCTAATCTAAGACTCCTATTTAAGTTAATTATAGAGATTAAGCCTTAAGCTCCCTTTATATAGGAGCTTAAGGAATTGGAAACGGCCAACCTCTGCGTAGTATACGCGAGGTTATATAAAGAGTATATAGTAACTCTATTTAAATAGATTTACGCTCGCTTTCCCTTAAGAGATCTGTTAAAAGCTCTTCTTCTATAGGCTTTTTATAAAGATATTAAGGACAAATATAAAATCCTAATAAAGGAGTACTTTATATATAAGGAGACTTAGAAGACCTAATGCAAATACTATAAACTACTATTTGAATAGGTCTCTAAGACTATCAATAGAACGCTTTTAGCTTCCGCGATAGCTTAAGTATAAATCAAAGTTAAGAAGCTCTTCTCTTTAATACCTAATAGAGATACTCCTATAAGTGGAACTACTGCTAATAACCCGTATGCTAATTTAGTAAATTAGCAACTCTTACTCTAAGGCTTAGTATCCATTTTAAATTATGATATTGCGCCTTTTGATAAGGCTATTTAGTCTTAGATAAGGCTCTAGTACTGCGATATACTATACTAAGGTAAGATTAAGAGAATTAACACTTAGTAATAGATCCAGGAGTAGTAAGAGGCGTACCGCTTAGCAGAATAATATAGTCTTCCTAAGATTAAAGAGAGACTAAGAGTAATTGACTTTTTAAACTTAATTATAGTAAAAATTAATCTAAGTTAAGCGACTCGCTTAAAAGAGGAAATAATTACTAATAAGCAGATAGGAACCTTATATAAGTACGATTTAATGCAGCTAAGCCGCGCCTTAGCGGGTATTGAATCTAATAGAGCGATTGATAATAAAGGGCTAGTAGTTTTTACTACTTAAGAGTCTCTCTTAAATGCTGAAACCCCTTTGCAGGCTTTAGTAAGTAGCTCTTGAAATCGCTCTATAAGCTTTAGAAGGGAGATTAGGCCTAAGTACCTTTATAAAGGCTTTACAAATTACTATTAAAAGCCCTAGGACTATTAGAAACTGTTATATGCTATAGATAGGCGTAAGGAAAATATAAAGGTTCTCCTCTTGCGAAAGGAGGTCTTACGAATATAAAAGGCGTTAAACGTAAGAGACTAGTTCAAGGGTCTTTGAGTATAGCTTAAGGAGAATAACATTGCGGTAATAGCGATTAATAAATTTAAGAAAAAGGCTTTAGCCTTTAAAGAGGATGGTTTAAGTAAAAGGGAGAACTTACTAGTCTTTATAATAATAGATCCCTTTGCTTTTAACGCTTTTAGAAAATCGTTTAATATCTATTACCTCTTTAAGCTAAAACGCTACTTGCTCTCTTTAAGTACGCTCCTTAATAATTGCGCAGCTACTTATATTATTAATTCGAAGGATTTACTTATCGCAGGCACCTTTAAGCCTTTTGGCAATTCGTAGCAATATATTAAAGTAAGTACCTTAAGACTTTTAATTATTAGAAGAGGTAATAGATATATAGTAGACTCTCTTTTATAGTATAATAGCTCTTCTATAAGGATGATGCTGCGCAATATTACTATTATAAAGGAGTTTACTATTAATATTATTTTAAAGAGGCTCCTTACGGATAAGGGTTTTTAGTACTCTAGGGTAGACCTTACTTTACGCTTTAGGAGTATTGTAGATTTTATAAAGCGAGCTTAGTTAAAGCGTTACTATAATCTCGTTTTCTTTAAATATAAGCCTATTAACTATTTGGATCTTTTAAATATGCTTTAATATGACTTCTTTGCCTTAATAGTATTCCCTATAGCTAAGACAACGCTTTATAATAGGTTCTAGTCTAGCTATGCGCCTATTAGGGTATAGGATAATAATGCATATATATAGTACCTTCGCGCTGACTACTTAGGCGCAAAGGCTTTTTAAGTGCTAGTTAAGTGCGCTAGAGGAGTAAAGATTAAGGGAATATAGAGGCTAGAGTGCCTTATATATATAGTAGTATCTGTTAGGTAAGTTATTTCTTGCGTTACCTTTAAAAACCGATCTTTAAGGCCCTTCTTTAAGATCTCCTAGGATCTCTTTAACTTTTTAAATAACTTATATAATAGTTGCTTATAGGTTCTTTTAATTAAGGATAAGTATAATAGTATACTTTAGATATTCTTACTAAGATCGAAGGGTAGAGATATAGTTATAAAGGTCCTTTAGGCCTTTAAAGTATAAGTGAAATGCTAATATAGGCTTTCTATTTATAAGATTAAGCAAGATAATAATACTTTAGTAATCTCCTTAAGGGAAGACTCTTTTATAAAGTACTAGAGATAAGTAAAAGAGGAGGGAATTGATTTAAAGCTTACTTCTGCCTATATATACTAATCAAATAGAGGCGTAGAGCGCGTAGGAAGGGAGTTAATCAAATGCTCTATTAAAATAAGGATCTACGCCAGGCTTTTAGTAAGCCTTTGGCCAGAGGTTATAGAAGCTGCTATATACTTTTATAATATCTCCCTACTTACTTAAAAGAAGATGATCTTACTAAGCGAGGCTCTTTATAATTGGTTTAAGTAGTATTTTCGATTTTATAAGCCGCTGCTTATTAAGCAGATGATAGTAAGCTTAAAGTCCGACTGGAGTTGCGTTTATACGTATAGCATTTGCGTATACCCTTTAATTAAAGAGAAGGAGGTAGAAAGGGACCGCCGAACTTTTAAAATTAAATTATAAAAGCACTTAAGTTATTTAATTAGATATATTACCTCTAATGTTTATAAAATCTGGATTCCTATACTTTAGTAAGTAATAATAACTTATAATATCGAATTTAATAAGTCTTTCTTCTATAGTCTAAAAGCTAAGCGCGTAAACCCTATATCGCACTAAGAACTTAAGACAACCTTCTAATTGATTAGAGAGGGAAAGGGAGCTTAAGACGCTAAGTTCGAAGGCATTTTTAAAGAATTAGAGCTTATCGTAAGGCTGAATGCAATCGCTATAGAAGAAGCCGCTATATAAGAAGAGCTTACATTATAGACCGATGCTGCTCTATAGCCTTTAACTAATAATATAAAAGGCCTTAACTTAAATCTAAATTCTTTATAAGACCCGCTTAGAAACTCAAGGGTAGAAGCAAGCGAATTAAAAGCCACTTCGCTAGTCTTTAAAAAGGCAAATAGCAACTAGAGCTTAGGAGTGATAATTCCCTATAAAGGCCTTATTAAAGAAGGAACTATAGACGACTTTAAAGGAGTCTTTAAAGATAAGTTCTATAAGGCGATCGGTAGATCTTTAGCCGCTATTCTATATAAGAATAGAGATGGCTTAAGAGCTTTAAGATAAAGTCTTTAATTATAAAGGTAGGCCTTAGTAAACTTTAGTAAAAGGCTAGAGGTACTACTACTAAAATTCGGAAAGAGCTTTAATAGTCTTATAAGAAGCGATCTAATAAAAGGAGCAAGCTTTAATAATATAATACCTTAAGTTGTAATATTAGCTTAAAGACTATAAGCTTAAGAGATAGAGCTACCTAGACTCTTAAAGGAACCTTTAGTAATAATAAAAATAAAGGAAGAGACTTATAAAGAAAAGCGCAAGAAGGAACTCCCTCTTTTTAAGTAAAAGAGGATAAGACGCTTAAGCGTTAAGCAATAGGAGACTTTAAAAGTATATGCTACTACTTTAAAGTATATACTCTTTTAAAGCGATATTAATTTACCTTATTCCCTATATGCGTAGGAGTTTATATTAACCTTTTAAGTAAATGAATAAATAAGAGAGGATAGGAAAGACTATTTAATAGTTTATACAATTGTTAAAGCTATAGTTGATAATTAGGCAAAGGATAGAGCGCAGTCTTTTAACCGCCTATAGTACTAAGGCTCTTTACTAAAGCCTTTAAAAGGATGGCTAGACTTAGAGAAATACCCTTTTAGCAAACGATTTAAAGAAGGAGGGCACTAGGAGATTAGGAATCTAGAATCTCAGAGTTGCTAGAGAATTATATAAAGGGACTACTTAAAGCCTTTGCTAATACTATTAAAATGGGTTTTTACTTATAAGGTTAATAGCTTTAGTAAGCTTTTAAAGTGCTAATTATAGCTAATTATATAAGGGGATCTCTAAGACGAAGCTTTAATTTTCTTAATTTATATAGCTACACTTATAGTAAGGTCTTTTAAGGTACTAATAGCGCTTGTTATATACTTTCATATAAAAGTAAAGCAATTCGATATTATTAATGCGTTTGTTAATACTCTTAAAGACCTAAGGAGTACTTTAGTCATATGCTTCCTATTAGATGGCTTTAAGCGCCTTAGTATAGTAGTAGAACTGGACTATGCGCTCTATAGGCTAAAAGACTCTTTGATACTATAGTATAAGAACTTCGTAGGAACGCTTAAGGGCCTTTAACTTAAGCTATTAGGTAAGGAGCCTTATATTTTTATAATAAAAGATTATATAGTCTTTATAGCGTTTTATATCGACGATATTTAAGTATTATATAAGGCCTTTAACTTAGATTAAGCGACTTATTTAATTAAAGACTTAAAGAGGGCATATAAGCTTACTATTATAAAAGATATCTCCTAATTCCTTAAAGTAAGGATTATTTAAAATAGGAAGGTAAAGAGGATCTTTTTAATTTATAATACCTATATTAAGAAGATCGCTTAAAAGTTCGGAGCTAATATAAGGAGAATGCCTAATACTCTATTATAAAAGAAGGAGTTTATTAAGAACTTAGGACAAGCTTCCTTAAAAAAGGTAAAGGAGTATTAAGAAAAAATAGGCTCTATTTTCTATATAGCGATTATAATACGCTTAAACGTTATATTCGCAGCCTTTTAACTATCTTTCTTTTTAATTAATCTAAGCTTTAAGTACCTCTTAGCCGCAGACTAAATACTTTAATACCTATATAGTATACGCTTTTTAGGAATTACCTATAGCTTTAAGGCTAAGGAATACCAATTGATTGCGTCTTTAGATACTTCTTTTAAAGATAATTAAAAGACTTACAGATCCTCTTAAAGATACGTCTTCTTCTTATTTAAAGGACCGATTATTTAAAAAGCGAATTATTAAGCGACTATTATACTCTCTCTTACTAAAGTAGAACTCTATAGTATAGTTTTTATTATAAAGGAGATAATAGCTATAAAACGCCTCTTTAAAGAGATTCGCATAGACTCCCTCTTTAAATAGAATATATATTATAATAACTAATAGATAATTCGGCTAATTATTATAAAAAATAAAAAGATTAAGATAAGCCTTTAATATATTAAAATTAATAATATATAGATCCGTTAGAAGTATTAAAGAAAAAGCTTTTAAATAATCTACCTCCCTATTAAGGAGATATATATAAATAGGCTTATTAAAAACCTAAACTATTAGAAGTTTAAAAGCTTTATTTATTTATTAAACCTTTAAAGCTTTTAAATAATCGTTTAGCAACTTGCACTTACTAGCAAGTAGTCACTTATTACTAAAAGACTTATACTTATAAGCTCTTACTCTCTTATAATCATATTTATTTATTTTCTTTTATAAAGTGTATTATAAAAGCTTCTCCTTTTTTAAAAATATAAAATAGGTAATATTCTTAAGTCGCTATTATAAGGCGCAACCCTCTTTAAGATTCTCTTAGCTAAGGCCAAGAGCTAAGACGCTATAGCTATAAGCTTTATATAGATCTCCTCTTAAAAGAGGCCTGGAGGCACTCCTATAGCCAAAGGCCTGCTAGCAAATATACTAGCGATAGTAGGGGCAAAGGCGAGGGGTGTAGCAAAGGCGGCGGCGATAGCAAGAGCGGCGATAGCAAGGGCTAAGGAGATAAAGGGGAAGACTATAGCAGCAGCTGCGATAGTAGAGGCAAAGGGGATAAGAGTAGCAGCAGCGATAGTAAGAGCGAACGGGTCCGAGCCAAAGGGGCTAGGAGCGAATAGGAATAGTATACTAAGAGCAAGGAAGGCAGCGATACTATTATTTGCAAAAGTAGTAGGCCCTTTTAATACTAGGGTCTAATCGCTCCTATCTTTTAAAATTAGCTTAAAACTTAATAAGACTTAATAAGACGTACTATAAAAGCTTTAAAGCGTACCCTTTATTATATTAAATAGTAGTACTACCTCCTCCTTAGAAGCACCGCAGGCATAGGCTATTATAATAGCCTCTTAAGAGGCGAGGAAAGGTCCGCTGGCCTACTAGTAGCTATTACTTAATATTATATAATAAATGCAATATATACTAAAGGTACTATTAAAGTACTAATAATCGAGATTACTAATACTCTTATATATAATATAATATATATATGCATTATTACGCTTTATTATAGGCTTAGGCATATAGTATGCAGTAGGGGCAAGGCTCTTAAGTAGTAGCAGCGGCAGGGGCGGCGGCAGTAGCAAGGGCGATAGCAGCGGTAGTACGTTTCCTAGCAGGCGCTAAAAGGACTGGGAAGGGGTTATAGCTCCTAAGGGAGCGCTAGCGACCTAGCGTAAAGTTAGTATAACGTAAGGTATAGGGACTCTAAGGGTCTTACTTTATAAGGGCGGCTAGGGCTATAATAAGTAAGAGTTCCTTTTATATTTAAAAATTATTAATACAAAGACGATATTTTAAATAACAAAGGAGGGTTATTTTTAAAAGAAGGGAAAGAGAACCTTTACGATAGAAATACTTTATAAAAAGCCTAATAGAGTACTAGCGTAGAATTGCGAAGATTCCTAAGAACGCTTATTGCCTATAGCAACCCTTCTTATTCTAGTAGAAACGACCTTTAAAAGGGCAGTATATAAGATAGAGCCTCTTTTCTTTATAACTGCTATTCTTTCTTTTATTTTATCTATATAGCTAAGCGATTCTAAGAGTATCGCCTAACTAAGAGGTATATTATATAGAATAGGCAGAGTCTCTACTTATTCTAAAGACCCTTTATATAACTCTACTAAGTTATAGACTCTCCCTTTTCTTTCCAAAGTCTCCTTACTATATATATATTAGATAATAATATAATTAATTATCTTCTCCTACTTCTGCGAGCCTCTTAAGCGACCTAATGAAGGCCCTCCAGCCGACCGCACCACAGAACCTAATCCTATAATATATAGATTCCGTCTTTGCTAGTGAGTTTACGTGCGCTGCCGACGTCCTTAGGGTCTTGGATTAAAGGTTCTTTAACTATAACTACGTTCAGTCCGCTAAGCTCAAATATAGTAGGCTAACTATAGGTTTAATATCATATAATAAGTTCCGATCCAAGTTCGTCACCCTTGCTATAGCTAGTAAGGTCGATCAGTCTTGCTAGTTCGATAATATCTATAAAAAGGTCTCCTTAGCCTTAAAGAACGACCTTCGAGTAAAGAAGTATAAAATGAATAACGATTATACTACTCTCGATGAGTTCTTAGCTATTGCGGACCGCAAGGCTTATAATATTAAGTAAGAAGAAGCCTATAATGCTCGACGAGTCGCCCTTGCTATTGCGTTCTCCTCTTCAAAGGACCGCGTCCTTAGTATATTAAAAAGGGAGTTATAAAGACCTATAGCTATAGCTACCTCCTTAGCTCCTTGCACTTATTCCCCTTTGCCAGCGGCCTATTAAGAAAGGTCTGCTAGCTTAAAGCCGTCGTCTAGTCTTTGCTATAACTGCAGAGCCCTTAGTCACTATGCGACAGACTGCCTTAAGCTAAAGAAGTAAGGCGAGTTTATAGTAGCTAAAGTTAAGATAGAAAACGACCTACTATTAGGAAACTGCTAAGCTATAGCAAAGACTCCTACTATAGCATAGGTTATAATTTATAAAAAGACTTAGATTTTGATTCTTATCTATTAATAGGCGGCCGCTAGTTCTTGGTTCCTATAGGACTAGCTCGAAATAGATTATTTATTAAAATAGTTGCCTATATTAATAGTAAAGCTAATATTTTCAGTATTATTAAGATATCTTTAGTATACTAGCTCTCTTAAAGACTTAGGGTAAAGTTTATTAAACTGCCTAAACTAATTACCCCTACTAGCTATAATAGCCTTAAGGGAGAAACTATTCGATTCGCCGTTTTACTTACCCTTATAATCGATAGGCGATAAATAAACTTCCCTTTCTTAATTATAAGCTTAAGAGTAACCGACGTTTTAATTAATAGGAAGTTCCTAAAGTACTATAACCTTAAATAGTCCTATAGAAAGGGGAAAAATAGTATATCTTAGCTTAAGGATATACTTATTATTTCCTACTTTAATTAATATATACTAATCGATCTCTTATAGCTAATAAAACCCTTAATAGCTTAGCAAGATATCAATTGTTAAGCAGCTATAATAAACGCTAAGGATAAAGACTTTAAAATAGCCTAAGCCTAGCTCTTAATACTAGTAAGTAATAACGCCTCGAATTCTACTCTTAGGCCTAGCCTGCGAGTGAAAACTGCGAACTCGAATTCTACTCCTAAGCCCAGCCTACAAGTGAAAACTGCAAACTCGAATTCTACTCCTAGGCCTAGCCTACGAGTGGCCTTTTATAAACCTAAGGATAGCAGTTTCTTTAAAGACTTAAAAAGAGATCTGAACTATATAAAGAAGGCCTTATTAAAAGTACTAGACCCTTTGCTCCCTCTTTTAATAAAGAGAAACGCTCTTTTAAAGATAGCTTGCTAAATTAGCCTAATCTTAGCCTTAGTAATCGGCGCCCTTTACTACCGCTTTATAACTAAGGTAAGATAAGCTATATAAACTTAAGAACCGGCGCTTAAAGAGTTTATATTTATAAGCTCTATTTATAATTTAGATTAAGAAATCAATCGCTAAGAAATCAATTGCTAAGAATCGGTTAGGCAAGCTGAAATTAGCTCCCTTAGCCTTAGTTCGGCGCTGCAAGTTAAGTATAAGAGTAATAATAAGCTAATAGATTAAAAGCTCCTACCTTAGTACGCTAAATTCAAGAACGTTTTCAATCACTAGGCCTTTAATCAGCTGCCAGAACCTAAGCTAAGGGTAAATTATAAAATCGAGCTAATAGGCAAGAATAACTTAATAATCGAACCCCTTTGCTGCCTTATTAATAAATAGCTCTTAAAGGTTAAGAGCTATATTCTCGAGAACCTATATAAAGGATTTATTAAAGCTTCGAGTTCCCCTTAGGCAGTCCTAATCCTCTTTATTAGAAAAGCTAATAGCTCCTTATATCTATATATCGATTATCGGAAATTGAATGCCTTAATAAAGAAAGACCCTTACTTGATTCCACTTATTAATAAGATAATAGTATATATATCGAAAGCTTATGTTTTTATAAAAATCGATATATAATAAGCCTTTTACTATATTTGCATATTAGCTAATGCTAAGGACCTAACTACCTTTCGCACGCATTATAGGACTTACAAATATAAGGTTTTACTATTCGGGCTAATAAATAGGCCTATTACCTTTTAAAGGTTTATTAATAATATTCTCCTTAATTACTTTAACAATTTCTACTCTACCTACTTAAATGATATTCTAATCTACTTAAAAAACTCCTTTAATTATAAGATTTATATTAAGAAGATCTTAGGAATTCTTTAATGCTATAGCCTTTAAGTAGATATTAAGAAAAGCGAGTTTGAGGTTACTAAGACTAAGTTCCTAGGGTTTATTATTAGAGTTTATAAAATTAAGGTAGACCTTAATAAAGTCTTAGTCATTTAAGAGTAGAAATATACTAAGAATATATATAGTATATAAAGCTTCTTAAGGTTTTATAACTTCTATCAAAGGTTTATTCAAAGCTATAATTATATCTGCCGACCTTTAATAGCTCTTATAAGAAACGTTCCTTTTAATTTTAATAATACTTATAAGGAAGCTTAAGAAGCTCTGCGCTTAAGCCTCCAAACGACCTCGATTTTATACTACTATTACCCTTAGAAGCAGATAAGGCTTAAGACTAACGCTTCTAATAGTATAGTCGCCAGCGTACTCTTCTAACTTTAAGAAGACGATAACTACTACCTAATTAAGTACTTCTCAAAGATTATAAATAATACTAAGCTAAATTACCCCATTTATAATAAGGAGCTCCTAGCGATTTTTAGATCGTTCTACTAGTATAAGGCAAAGCTACTTAGGGCCTAGAAAACAGTATATATATATATAGATCATAAAGCCCTTAAGTACTTTATAATAACTAAGGACTTAATAGCTTAGTAAGCTCGCTAAGCGGAGTTCTTCGCTACCTTCAACTTCCTTATCATATACCAAATAAGTATAACAAATACGCTAGCTAATATACTCTTATATTAAGACTAAGAGCTGACCTCTCTTAAGGCTAGGAAACGAGCTTTACGCTACTAGCAGCTCTTACCTAATAATAAGCTCTTTATAAAAGTACTCGCTACTAAAGGCGATTCTACTCCTAGGCCCGGCCTATAAGTAACTTTAGCGCAGATCAATTCCACTCCTAGGCCCGGCCTATAAGTAACGATTATACCAATTGCGCTAATAGAGGCACTTGCCGACCTAATATCTAAGGTCGAGTATAATATAGCGAACTACCACGTTATTAATAAGGTCATTTAAGCTAATAAGACCTCCCTTAAGCTATAGAAGTTCCGAGACGAGGCGTAGAGCTATAGCCTCGACTATAAACTCAGCTAAGGCAAACTCTTCTTCTAAAGTAGACTCGTTGTACCTAACCTCTTAAACTGCAAACAGCCCTAATTTGTCATATATATAAGCAACCTTGCGTTATATACGCTGGAATCGGGAAAACAAGGCTTTTAGTAGGAAGAAAATACTATTGGAAAAGCCTTAATAGCGATATCGGCACTTACATCTAGAACTATTGTTATTCGAAAATAAAAGCTTATTATAATAAAACCCTAGGTTTCTTATAACCCTTACCAATTCCTAAATGAGCTTATTAACACTTAATAATGGATTTTATAAAGCTTCTGCTTA
The DNA here is from genome assembly GCA_024741835.1 of Diplocarpon mali. Lineage (NCBI taxonomy): Eukaryota > Fungi > Ascomycota > Leotiomycetes > Helotiales > Drepanopezizaceae > Diplocarpon > Diplocarpon mali. The sequence continues at coordinate 14,418 of JAENRP010000420.1, read as the reverse complement.
ACGAACTCGGTTATAATTTTACCTTTGTAATTATCGATAGGTTATTAAAGAAGGCAGTTTCGGTTCTATACTATAATTCGGTTGATGCAAAAGGCCTTATAGAGTTGTTTTTAGTTTATTAGATATGCCATTTTAGTATACCTAACTCGATTCTATTAAATAGAGGCGCCCAATTTGTCTCTTCCTTTTAAAAAGAGCTTTATTAAATACTAAGTATAAAGGTTAAGCTAATTATAGCTTATAACCCTAACGTTAATAGCTAAACTGAGATTATAAACTAGTACTTAAAATAATGCCTTAGACCGTTTTACTTATACTATTAAAACAATTAGAATCGTCTTTTGCTTTTAATAGATATTATCCAATTGACCTTACCTTATAAATCCCTAGGGCAAATTTCCCCTTTCTAAGTGCTAAACGGCTATAAAGCTCGCTCCTTTTGGAATTTAATTAACCTAGAGCCTTTATAAATAGCAATTAAGAGATTAAATTATAAAACAGCGCTTTATATAGCTACTAAAGCTTAAAAAGTAGTCTAATTCGCTTAATTATCTCTTTAAGTATAATAAGCTAAAATGAAACGGCTTATAGATCTTTACTACCAGCCAGTTGATTGGACTATAAGAGATAATATGCTAATTAGTATTAAAAATTGGAAACTGGACCAGCTGAGCCGAAAGCTCTCTAATAAGTAGTATAGCTTAGTAAAAGTACTAAAAAAGCTAAGAGAAAGCTAAAAGCTATAATTGCCTAATTCGCTTTATTCGATCTACCTTATATTCTACTCCTACTTACTACGGAAATACGTTCCTAACCCTCTACTAGGCTAAGCTTAGGAACCTCTTACCCTAATTAAAGTACTGCTAGAATAAGAGGAGTAGGAGATAGAAGAAATAATTGGATCTTATATTTAAGCTAAGAAGCTCAAATATTAGATTAAGTAGAAAGGAGCTAATAAAGACCTCGAATAGTACCTATGCTCTAACGCTATAATAGCGCCGTATACTATTTAAGATTTCCATTTAAAGAACCCTTAAGCTAAGGGGCTACCGAGGGCGCTATTAAACTAGCTTAGGTCATATAATAATAGAGTTGACAATTATAAGGACCTAAAGGATAATACGCCTATGGATACAACTGCGCGGGCGCAGTTTTTCAAAGGGGGGGGGTAGTATTACAGCCGCATCACGTGCATAGTTATATCACGTGTCGAAGTCAGATGCACGCACGTGCACGGTTATATCACGTGTCGAAGTCAGGTGCACGCTAAGGTAGCGAGGTGGCTGGATCACGTGCACGCTAGTGAAGCACCTGTACTTATTCTGGAAGAGCTCTACTCAAGACTCTCTCTTCTTTATCTTTTCTTCTCCATTACATAGCGTACCTCTTAAGGTAATACAGTCAGCGTTATTCGATTCTCGCCCTTCTGTACGCTCGAGAGCGAGTCGTAACAATCCTAAGGATATATGGCCTAACCAACTTAAGAGGCGACCTCGCCGAATAGGGTAAAAACAATTAGAAACCGCATTAGCCTTAAAGTGACTTAGGCAAATTTAGAGGGTTTCGATAGGGAAGTTATCGAAAGGTTTAAAGTTATTTTCAATATATCTAAGTATCGAAATTGAAGAAGTTGGTAAGAAAGTCGAATTATCTAAAACTGTATTAGCGTATTCCTACTCGCAAGCTAAGCTTAGAAGTGGAATTCCAGTTTCTATATAAAGCTTAATTAGCCTTTGCTAAGCAAGTATAAGAAGGTATAAAATAGCTAATAGGAGTATTACAATTAAATGCAATAGAAGAAGGTTTATCCTATTTAAGATTAATTTCTAAGATAAGGTTTCTAAAACAAAAGGGGGCTTTTCTTAGCCTTTAAGATAATTCCTATTAGCTATTGAAATAAGGGGTTTTTTAGAATTGTTTCTAAAGTAAGATTTCGAATTCTATTAAATTAAATATTCGATACTATAAGTATTTAAGGTTGCTAATATAGCTAATTAAATATATCTATTCTAAAAGGGCTAGAATCTAAAAAAATCGTACTATTAAAGCTAATAATTTAAGCTCTTTAAGTAAAGAAAAGGAATAAGGGTTTCGATTGAGAAGTCGAAAGGGGGTTATCGAAAAAGAGGTTTTTAAAGCAGAGACCGATAGTCACAATTAACTAAATGATTCTCGCATTAAAAGGGGGTTATCGAAAAAGAGGTTTTTAAAGTAGAGACCGTATTGAGCTTAAGTGAGTCGGCGCAGTAGGTAATAGAAACTTCTAAAGGTCGATAGTTGATATATTAGTAAGAGTTAAGGAAGGAAGGTTACCCTTTTCTTCCCTATAGCTATATACGTATTAATATCCTACTAACTAAGCAGTAGGGTCATATGATAATATATTAGAGTAATAGCTATATCACTTATCTTAATACCCCTATTTAAACCTTACTCCGATTGACCTATAGTTAGGAAAATAACAACTATCCTTTTACGCTAATCCAACTCTTAAGTATCTCTTTAAATTAAAAATAATTAATTAATAATAACCTCTATTGAAATTACTAAACTCTACTCGCAAGGCAGGACTAGGAGTCAGATTTCCTAAAAGCGTTCCTTTATAAGACTATATAACTTGACTTGCGGTCTAGGCCTAGGAGTCGATTTAAAAACTTTCCTTTATAAGACTATATAACCTAACTCGCAGGGTAGGCCTAAGAGTCGTCCTTAAGCTTGCTAAGCCCTTACTATCTTCTATAACCTTAGCATATCTTTAAATGCTTTAAACTTTATAACTATCTCTAATAGCTTTATAAATCCATTTGCTACTATTCGATTAATTAAGATATAGGTGATTAATAACTTATTCTTTATAATAAGGTCGCAGATGAAGTAATAGGTAATATTGATATATTTCAATCGCTTATATAAGTGTGGATTCTTTATAAGTGCAATCGCTTTTATATTATCTACTTAAAGATTAATATAGTTCCTATCTTATTTAATATACTTAGCGAAACCTATATCTTTTAAAACTTAAGCGATTTATAATCCTTACTTATAATTTGATAATATTAATATATATTCGACCTTAGTACTTGCAATAGCTATTGATTTCTACTTCCTATTTCCTTATAATATAGGTTTACTATATAGTACTGCTACGCTTTTAGATATACTTTTCCGACCTTTTATATTTGCCCAGTTGGAATCGGTATATATCTTAAGCTTTACGCTTATATATTTCGTTAGTCTATATCTTACCTTCTATATAATTATTAATCGAAGGTACCTTTTAAGTCGCTTGACTGCATTCTTATATCGAATTATCAGATCCTTTAGGTTCTAATTAAATTGCCTAGTAATAAAGGCGATATCTGGTCTTATATATACTATAGTATATATAATCGCTCTAATATCCTATTAATACTTCTTTAGATTTTCTCTTTGCTTATTTTCATTAGTAGGCTCCAACTTATTATACTTTCCTTCGATTGGAGTACGCTTTAACTTAAAGTTAAAAGTATAAGTAGAGAGTCCTATTCGGTCTAAGATCTTTTTAATATACTACTCTTAATTTAACTAAAGTTCTTAAGTAGAGCAGTTCCTTATGATATAGATGCTAAGGATCTTATAAATTCCCTTTAGATCCTTAGTATTAAAACGTTTCCAAATAGTTATAAAGAACTAATCCAATTAAGTAGTTGTTTTTATAGCTATAGTAATATTATTAATATATAGTAGCAACTTAATTCTACGCTTAGTATAGGTAAATAGATAAGGGTTAGCTAGGCTTTAAACGAATCCTATTTTTATTAGAGTAGAGCTATATAAGAGGTTCTAATTATAGGCTGATTGTTTAAGCCTATAGATACTGCGGAATATATAAAGAGAGTGGCTAGCGCATATAGGAATACTATTAGGTCAAGAGAGGAAAATCCGTTCTTTTATAATTACTTTAGTAAATGTATTTTTAATATTATACTATTTGCATTTAAGGTCCTTAGCGGCTACTATTGCTATAAATATGCAAAGGGTATCTATGCGAACTATCAGCGCAAACGTATCGAAGTAGTCTTCTCTATACTATTAGAAGAAGCCCCTAGCTATAAGCCTTACCTTATAACGTTTTAAAGTCTTATTAATATATATCTTAATTATAAAGACCCACTTTATTAAAACTAGGTTTACGTCCTTTGGCATTAGTTCCTTTATCTATATACCATTTGCAATAAGAGAACTTATCTCCTCTTAGATTGCCTTATTCTATACTACTTTATTCTTTAGATTATTAATAGCTTTATTATACGTCTTTAGAAGAGAGATTTTTATTATCCCTCTAATAGTTAAGAACACATTATCTTTATTAAAGCTCTATTAAAGTTCAAGCTTATAGATCCTATGCGCTATTATGGCCTAGATATGCTTAGACTCGCGTTCGTCTAAGGTATCTTTTAATTCTAGGTCTCTATTCCTCTTTAAAGGCGTAGGTTCGGCTATAGGTTCCGTAGGCTTATTATCTAAGGAACTACTTTCTAATAGTAGAGGCTTATTATTACTTATACCTGTTTTAGGAATATCCTTTACTATTGGTACGCAGATTCCTATACAAGAGGCAAGCCATCCTTGTTCCTAGGGTCATCCTATATAGCTATACCATATGCGATATAAGGGGTTTCGTATATATTTCGGACGGCTGTTTAGCCGGAGGACCTTAGAAGGATATCTATATACAGCTAGGAGGGACTATAGGAGGGAGGACATTTATAAGTATAAAGGTACTATCTCAATTATATAGAGATAGATAGATATTATAATAGATTCTTTTTAATAATAAGTACTTAACTATATTTATATAAATATCGATTACTAGTATAGAACCTATACTAATCAGTAGTAGCACCTTTACTATAAATAGCAAGGTTATTAAACTAAAGAATTCTTTCTTGATTTAAAGAGTACTTAATTGTATTTCTAGCTTACTTTAAATACTAACTTAAATATACGAAGTAATATCAGTTACTACTAAAGGGAAAAAGGCAAAAGGTATGCGAATCGAGCTAGAGTTATTACTTTAAAGGTAGATACTATCCTCTTCTACCTGCGTTCTATTATATATTACAATTAAGGCAAAACCGGAGTGCAATTGGTATCCTAACTATAATTAGATAATAGCGTAATAATATATAAAATACGACTATATCGGACTTCTTTCGGACCCTATTAGGGCGTAGAGCAATATCTAAATAATATTAGGAAATGACTAAGGGGAGACTATTAATGCCGCTTAATCTAAGGCAACCCTAAATACTAAGGGACTTTAAAAGGGATATAAGACCTTAGGAGGATTAACTTAGCGAAGAGGCCCTTAGATTAAAAGACTAATATATAAAGAACTTCCGAAAGATACTATAAGATAGCAAATGGAAAGGGTTATACTTTACTAAGGACTTTTAAGAGGAGTTTTAAGATTGGATAGTTAGCGACTTTAAATCGTTAGATAAGGATGTTCGATAACGCTTAAAGGACGACCTTTTGTACTATAGAGTATACGTTTAGTATAGGAAGGGCGTTTCGATCGGCTAGGCACTTTTCGATATAGTATACTAAGAAGGGAATAAGTAATTAAAAGATCAGCTTAAATCATAGACTTAAGAAGTACCGAACTTAATTATAGTATAATCTCTAAGATATAGAACAAGGTCTACTTTAGAATTTGCCGAATCTATATAAATAAGCGAGCCACCTGCTTAAAGGGTTACTATAGCTAAATAGGAGATATTACGCTAAGACTCCCTTTAGCAAGGATACCTTAAATATAATAACACTTCGTAAGATAACCTATATAAAGCGGATACTTTAAGATAAATAACCGAACGATATAACCCTAAAAGAATACCTTATCAACCCCGATTAGGACAAACCTTAGTTATATAATACCTAAAGATCCTGAATCTGATACTAATACTGCTAATCTAATCGAAAGACGGATCATTGCTACCCTTTACTATAGAAAGAGGTTTAAAAGCGCTTTTAGACCTAAATAGGAGCGACGCTCAACTATCCTAGTATATTATAAAACCTTTAACTTTAGATTAGGCTAAACCTCTTATAAATCTAAGTAAGATATATATTAAGGAAACTCAATACTTAAGAGGTAAAAATCACTTTAATAAAAAGCTTTATATATTTGCCAATTTATACTAAAGAGCCTTTATAGACTAGAGTATATAGTATAGAGCGTTTCCTTCTATACTATAAGACTTAGCCTTAACCTACTACTATTAGTACTTATAAAATAAGAACTTTAAGTTTGCCGAACTAGTAGAGGCTATTCGGGCCAATTACAAGACCGAAGAAAGAAGTAGCAGATTCCTAAGGAGGTGGTTTCGGCTAACATTTGACCTATTCCGATAAGAAGACTATTAGAAGGGGAAACCGATCCTAACCTAACTTAAGAACTATACTAAGGAGCTATAAAACCTATAATTGGGTTTATACGCTAGTATAAAGAATGATCGATCTATTAGAGATAGACTTATATAAGGTGTTTTTAAGAATTAGCTATTTTAAATAGCACTCTTTAAGCTACTAGTAACGTTCTTAGCTTTATTAAATAGCTTATAAGCTTGCGTAAGAGTAGTTGCCTAAGACGGACTATCTAAACCCTAGTATCCTAGTTCAACTACTAATAGACCCTAATATCATTTGGCTAAGGAGCAAAGGCAATCTATAGTATACTTTTTAAATAGAAAGATAAAGTTTACCTAAAGTAATAAAAGAGAAATAACCTTCTAATTAAAACCAAGCTATATAAGGTATATTATATATTAGAAAAAGGACTACTATAGTAGCAAGCACTTAAAAGAAGAAAGAGCCGCTTAAAAGTCTCGCTATATAGCAAGCCGATAAGCCAAAGGATATAAGCTAATAGATAAAATATATAAGGCATACCTCTTATAGGAAGAAAATGGAGCATGTTCAAAGGGCAATAGGACTAATAAGGATAAATAGGAAACCTCTTTAAAAGAGGAGGACTAAGCAATTAGCAACCCTAAGGATAGTGATATTAACTTTACTATAGTATTCCTAGCTTTTAAGAAGGAGTATAACTTAAGAACTGTGCTTAACTAGCTTAAAAAGCAAAAGGCTAAATACCTCTTAATAATAAGGGTTAATAAACCGATATAAACGGACCTTAAGGTATTTATAACCTAGTAGATAGATCAATTCTTCTAAGGATTCCTAATCAATATAGGCGCTTTAAATAAAAATATAAAAGGAATTAACTAATTTAAAGCCTTATAAAATATATAAGACGCAGTTCTAGCTCTACTTAGTGCTAAAAAGTATAAAATTACCTTTAGGACAGGTTTGCGAAATGCAATCGGCAAGACAACTGTTCGAATACTAGCAGGCCCTATAGAGTTCTTAATTATAAAGGCAAATATACCGTTTTTAGTCTGCTTATAATAACTTGATAAAATAGGAGCTAAATATAATAATCTGCGCAATTTGCTTATAATTGGCAAAGAAAAACACTTAATTATTAGAAAACATAGGCACTTATAGCTCTTATTCAATATAATAAAGTAACTTTTAATAACTTTAAAGGGTACGATTAATATATGCTACTTAATAGAAATAGAGATCTAAAAGCTATATAAAAGATTCGGATATCCTTTAGTAAAACGCCTTAAATACCTCTTAAACTAGGCCGGTTATAATATAGACTCTAGCATTATAGTAAGAGTAAGAGAAATATGCCGATACTGCTAACTCTACGCTAACGCCTCTTATAGATTCTAATTCAAGCTATAAGACGATATCGACTTCAATTATACTATATATATCGATATTGCTTAGTTCGGTAGAAGGAACGCCCTTTATATAATTGATAAAGCGATAGGATTTGGAGCCGCAAGGTTCTTATAAAAGGGAATAGGAGCATATTCGGCCGACGTAGTATTTCAAGCCCTTAAATTGGCTTAGCTAAATACGTATATTAGACCTCCTGATTTTATAGTATATAACTATAGCACTAACTTTAACTCAGCAGAGTTTAAAAGCTCTTTAAGATCTATAGAAACAACCCTTAAACTGGTTCTTATAAAGGCGTACCACTCTATTAGTAAGGTTAAATAGTATTATCGCCCTTTAAGATATGCCTTTAAGATAATAATAGCTAAATACCCTTGATTAAGCGATAATAAAAGGCTGTAAATGGCCGTTAAAGCAGTTAATAATATAGTAGGGCCTAATAAGATAATTCCTACCCTATTTGTTTTTAAGGCATATCTGAGGCTAATTAAACTAGATCTATCAAATCTGTTAGTAGAATAGAGGGTAGTAATAATTAAAAAGGCTATAAAAGAAGTAAGGAAGATCTATACTATTCGCAAGGTTAATAATACTTTAAGTGTAAGGAATGGCCCTAGAACTACTTATATCTATAACTTAAGGCTAAAAGACCTAGTGTTAGTATATTAAGAGAAGAGAGGATAGATAGGCCTATTCGAGTTCCTAGGCTTAAAGAACGAAACTTATATAATTAATATTAGCAGTAGAATAAAGTACTTTAAGTCGATAAGCGTACGCCTATTTAAAATCGATAATAAAGAAAACTGCCTAAAGGAAATTAAAAGAACTAAACCTAAGGATCAAACGACTACTAAAAGGGAGTAGAATGCAATTAATATTAATAAAGAAGTAGAGCCCTTTCGCTTAATTAAGCCGCAACTTAATAACTGCAAGCAATTGCCAAGAGTAAAGGTTCCCTTTATTAAGCCTATTTCCAGCCTTCCTATAATTAATAACAACTATAATACTAAGATATAGATATCCTTTAAAGCAGACGATAAGCTATATATGGCTAAATCGGAGGTATTCCTAATAGAGAAGGAGAATAAGGACTAGGAACTATTGTAAAAGCTATAGGCAGAAGGCAAGATTACTACTCCTAGGCGCCCTTTTTAGCAATCTCGCCTAAAGGAGTACCAAGGGCTAATAAATAAAGGGGTATTTATACTAATAAATAAAAATGACCCTGCTATAAAAGGCAAGAGGATCTTCAAATCGAGAATAGTTAATAAGATAAAGGGGAAGGAAATAGACCACCTATTCGAAAAATCAAGGCTAATTGTATAGGCCTAGAACGATACTAGCAAAAAGGAGGAAGGTATAATCACCTAATCTCCAACGATCTAATAAGTAAGCCAACGCCTTTTAGTATCACTTTTAATATCAATCTGGGAATACTTTAAGGAATAGGATAAGGAGGGCATTCTCGGCCTATAAGACATTATATAAGCATATACCTAGGCAGCTTCGAAGCTACTATGCGATATATTTGTATTTCCCTTATAAGATATCGCTAAGCTATTCCCTATAGGTATAGTCTTTAAAGTAGTGCTGCCGCTCTATAGCATTCCCAAATTAGGAAATCACTAGTTTAGCACCTACTATAAGTACTATCGCAGCAATCTTAGTATAGCTAACTCAACTTATAACCCTTATCTATTATTAACCTTAAGCACTTCTCCCTTTTTTAGTATAGTAGGAATATAAATAGATAATATATTAATACTTAGAGAAGCAGACTTCTTAAAAAAGGAGGAGGATAAGATCAAAAGGGTAGGATTCCTTATAAAGCTAATATAATACCTATTAAGCACTAAATCACTAGCTTTTAATAGGTATATTATTTCCTAGGAAGAGGATATAGTATATATACGATAAAAGGACTAAGGCCAAAGGCTAGAACTAGTCGATACTTCTTAAGAGGGCTATAAGTAATAATACCTAGAGCAAAGAGCAAAGGGAGCTTATTTAGCTATAATCTGCCAGCTAAAAGCTTCCTTCGATTTATCAGCTATAGTCTAATACTAGGATCCGATAGTTTAAGATATAGAGAATCTGAATAAGCGACTTAATTAGATCCGAAATAACCCCGAAAGAGGCCTAACCTACCTTACTATCAATTTGCAGAATGCTAAGCTATTTGCATTTATCGATAGGTCTTTTACTAATAATAAGGATTTAAGCTCGCAGATCGGCTATATTATTGTACTAGCTATTAAAGAGGAAGGAGAATCGCAGTTTACTTTAAAAGGCAATATTCTATACTATAGCTTAACAAAGTGTAAGAGAGTAATAAGAGCTATACTAGCCTCCGAACTATACGCCATAGTAGCAGGTATTAATATACTAGTTTCCATAGCTATAATGATCGATATAGTAATAGCTAAGCTGAGTCTACCCTGCTTCCCTACTATTATATATACAGATTCCCTCTCCTTATATAAGTGTATCGTCAAATTAGGTATTATAAAAGAGAAGCAATTAATAATCGATATAATAGCTATTCGATAATTGTATAAGAATAGGGAGCTTATAGAGATATATTAGATCGATAGCGCTAGTAACCCCGCTGATGCTATAATAAAAGCCAATCCAAATCAGGCCCTTTAGCAACTGGTAGATACTAATTCGATAACTGTTAAGAAGGAGGGATAGGTATAAAGGCCTATTAGGGTATAAATAGACTTGAAAAGGTCCTAGATTAACGATATCCGATATTTTTAATTGCAAGCTATTGGCAATTTTTTATTTTACTGCGAGATATATTCCTACACTTGCTATTACTACCTTCTTTTTATCTTTTCTTACTATATTCCTACACTTGCTATTACTACCTTCTTTTTATCCTTTCTTACTTACCTGCGCGCATTTGCATTTTTATCACTTGAGTAGTACTTAAGAAAGGGGATTATAATAAAGCAGCGATTATTATATTGCTAAAGATAATAATCTACTAACGATTCTACCTTTAATAAGCACCTATCCTAAGTACTAGGATTTCTAAGGCGTAGATCCCTAAACCCCTAAGGCCTAGAAGCCTTACTACCTAAAATAGCGACTAAGTTGGCCCGCTCCTCTTAAGCTTGCACTTAAGTAAAAGCGGCTGCGATCTCCTTTAGATTCGGTTCATTTAAATTATTAAGATCCAGATCCTTGCCCTTTAGAGAGCCCTTAAAAGGGACCTATCTACCCTTGCCCTTTTAGCGGTAGATATTATTAAAGGGAGCTTAAGAGCGGCCCTTAGCCGAGCTAGATAGCCCTTTTATACATTAGAGGGAGCCGAGCACCTTAGCGCCTTAAGTTTCAAAACGCCTAAGGGTAGCATTGCCGCCTTAGATAGCGCGCAATAGATCTTGCGAATAGTTAGTTATTAATATTAAATAGATTTAAGGGCACTTATAGCTTGCTAAGTGTTCGCAAGGTCGATACTATAGCAAAGGGCATAAGCTTCGTTTAACTAGGCTAGCTAAAGGGCATCTTAAGTCTTTAGGACTATAGAGATTTGTATCTAAGTCTCTTTAGATAGGATTCGGGCCGCCTCTTAGATTGCTTTAATATTACTGCTAACCTAAGTATTTTAAAGGATAATATACTTATCCTAAGCTTAAATAGGTATTTAAAACGGATATCTATTAAAGGTTATTAGAGTAAGAGGATATTAAAGGGCACTTACTAGGATATACTTTGCCTATTATATAATGCAATAGTTATACTTCTTAAAAGTAAGAGTATTAAATGCGTATATATAACTAGTATTATTCTTATTAGCCTCCTTTTTCGATATTATATGCATATAATATACGCATAGTACTCGAAAGGCCTTAGGCAGATCTTCTAAGTTGCATTCGAGCACTATCCAATCAGCGATATATATATCAAAGGGAGTTAGCCAACTATTAGGGCACTTACTAATAATAATAATATTAGTAATAAAATAATATAGGATAAGATCTACTAAAGGGTTAATCAACTTAAAAGTAAGAAGGGGAATCGACCTACTTATAAGAAGTAGGAGTTAAAGTTAAGAGATCAAGGGAGGAGGGAAGCTTAATATATATGCCTTCTTAAAGGCCCCTCTTTTCCCTTTTATAGATTATTATAATTTATAGCTATAGTAGATTATGACTCTAGATGACTCTTTAATAAAGAGTCTCAAACCTATTAAAACGCAACTAGACTATAATCGCACCTCTATAAGGCTCGAACAAAGACTTTAAATTACTTCTATCACTTAAATACCTTTCCTTTCCCTCTTTACTATTTGCCTTTATCTTTAATATTCTACTTCCTATATACTATCCTTATCACCTATTACACCTGCCTTTACTATTAAGCTATTTATCTTTACTATTTTATTCTTTATTACCATTTGATTATTTGCTACTAATCTACCTCCTTTATATACCTATTTTATATACTTCCTTATGCGAGTTAAAAAGGTCTTTTCAAAAGAGAGTACTGCTAGTATTAGTACGCAGATTCCTATATAAGAGGCAAGCCATCCTCGTTCCTAGGGTCATCCTATATAACTATACCATATATGATATAAGGGGTTTTATATGTATTTCGGACGGCTGTTTAGCCAGAGGACCTTAGAAGGATATCTATATACAGCTAGGAGGGACTATAGGAGGGAGGACATTTATAAGTATAAAGGTACTATCTCAATTATATAAAGATAGACAGATATTATAATAGATTCTTTTTAATAATAAGTACTCAACTATATTCACGTGAATATCGATTACCAGTATAGAACCTACATTTACTATAAGTGCTTTAATTAAAGGGATGATAATATTGAAGTTATTCTATACTTTAGGTAGTTCGCAAACGATAGGAATAGTCTATTCGGCCTTTAGGCGATTAGTAGGTCGTCGATTAATAGGTACGCTTGATATGCCTGAGCTAAGAGAGAGGGGTTATTAGTTCGGCTTAATAGTATTACTATTGAGTGGTATACCTTGCGAATCTCTAGGTATATAGAGCTTTAAGAATAGCTCCCTCTTATTTCGAGATTTATTAAACTCAACTACTAAGGATGTGATTACTGACCCTAGATCTAGCGTATATATTATCTATTACTTTATTATCTATTTAATATACTTAACAAATATATACTCTTTACCTTAATCTATTAGCTTCTTACTCTTTATATCTGCAGGCTAAGACTTTAGGCTAATATAAGAGTAGCAGACGCTTTTAAAGATATAGATATAGTCTAAGCTTAGTTTCTATTTGAAATATGCCTTATATAGCAATATTTAGGTGCTATTGACTATTAGTCTACTATCTATTCTATTTTATAGGTATACGTTTGCCTTAACTATAAGGTCCTAGAATTCTAGTAGTAGGTCAGCATCTTATAATAGAGCGCGATAGTCAGTCTCTACTTATTAAATGCTTCGCTTAGAGATGCTATTCTAATAGGAACTTTTATATATTATAATTAGTTTATAATAAACTCCTTATTTTACCTATTTATTAAGCTTTACTCTAATCTCTAATACGTTATTAGACCTAATAGCTATTAGCTTTAATTAGGTCTAGCGTTCCTTTATTACTTTTTAAGTTTCCAGCTTTTCTATAAGCTTAGATTTAGTCTTAGCGCAAATAGTCTATATCTATTAAGTAGAGTTATCTACTATTTAAGAAAACCAATTATTTCCTTTAATTAAGGTTATAAATAGTCTAATAGTATTAATAGATATTAGTACTAGTATTAAATCTTTCTATAGATTAAGCTTAATTTGCGTCCGATTTCGAAGTTTTATTAACTTATAAATTCGGTATATTAAGCGATCCATTAGTATTTAGATCTTTTGTCTTAAGGTTAAGACCTTATATAAGCCCTTTAATTTCTTTAGCCTTAAATGCGCGAATCTTTTATATATTAGCTAATACTTTAATAGGCTTTCGGCTTCTAATAGCTTTAATAGCCTATTATTAGTCGATACTTTGTTATTAGCAGCTAGAAAGGACTAGTAATAGCAGTTCAAGGTTTTGCCGTTTTCTAATTGCAAGCCCGGCTTAAGAGTCGTTTTTAATAGAATTGCGAAATCTACTTATAGTCCTGGCTTAAGAGTCGATTTTTTAAAAATGGCAAGATCTACTTGCAGTCCTAGCTTAAGAGTCGTTTCTAACGAATTTGCAAAGTTTACTCGCTATCCTAACCTAAGAGTTATTTTTATAAATTTCACTTACGATCCTAGCCTAAGAGTTATTATTAGCAAATCTGTAAAATCTACTTGCAGTTTTAGTTTAAGAGTTATTTCTATTAAATTCATTTATAATCCTAGCTTAAGAGTTATCTTTAAAGATATATTATATTTTACCTATAGTCTTAGCTTAAGAGTCATTTTCGTAAATTTCACTTATAATCCTAGCTTAAGAGTCTATCTATTCTCCTTATCTTTACTTAATTATATTAAGGTAGAGAGTGTACTTTCCTTAAAGGAATCTATTTATAAGTCTGGCCTAAGAGTTAATTTCTATAATATTACCTTTAAAATAATATAAAGTCTATCTTTAATTTTAATCTTAAAGATCACTTTATAATTGTTATTTATAAACTAT
>JAENRP010000419.1:7669-34856 GCA_024741835.1 Diplocarpon mali | reverse complement strand
ACTGGGACACCACCTCCACCAGTCGAGACTTATCCTCCACACCCACCAAGCAATGGGACACCACCTCCACCAGTCGAGACCTACCCCCCGCAGTCAGTTGAGTCTCACCTCCCAAGTACTGGGACACCACCTCCACCAGTCGAAACTTATCCTCCACACCCACCAAGCACTGTCTCAATCCACTCTCCAACCGAGACTCATCCTCAAAGTACCCCATGTACTACAACGGAAACCCACCCCCCTATGGTTCCAGCTACCGAAACCTACCCCCCACAACCGCCTATGACATGGGAGTCATACCCTCCTACTACGGAGAGTTATCCTCCACATCTACCAAGCACTGTCTCAATCCACTCTCCAACCGAGACTCATCCTCAAAGTACCCCATGTACTACAACGAAAACTCGACCCCCTACGTTTCCAACTTACCCACCTCACGTATGGAACACTACATCTATCTCAGCTCCCCCGACATATCCAACATGGACACCTTCAACTTCTGTTCATACTTATACCCCTTCCTCAAGTACACATAATTGTACCACGAGCTCCGTTCACACTTATCCGCCTCACTCCACCCCGTCGACGTCTTCATGGAGCACGTATAACATCACAACCTCTATTTATACTCACCCGCCCCACTCCACCCCGTCGACGTCTTCATGGAGCACGTATAACATCACAAGCTCTATTTACACTTACCCACCGCATAAGACTTCTTCATCGGCTTCCTCGAGCACGCACCACATCACAAGCTCTATTCACACCTATCCGCCGCATGAGACTTCTTCGTCAGCCTCGAGCACGTACAACTCCACAAGCTCTATCTACACCTATCCACCGCATAAGACTTCGTCGGTCTCCTCGAGCACGAACCACATCACAAGCTCTGTCTACACTTACCCGCCGCATAAGACTTCTGTGTCGTCTTCTTCGAGCTCAACAGAGACAATTTCAAGCTCAGGATCTGTTTACACTTATCAACCATACCCCACTCCCTCGATCAGCAAGGTATTTTCAACATACTCCGTCCCGACCGAGACTCCTACCAGCCATCCGAGTACCCTTCAGACAATGACAAAACCAAGCACCACTGAAAGCCATGCCTCGACTCCTATTGGTTATCCTAGCGACCCCAAACCGACTTGGTACTAAGGATTGAGCGATGAGGACGACACCTAACAAGTTATGGGTTAGATCTGAGTTTTTTGCCTACGAATCAGAACGTTAAGATTTATTTGAATTTTAGCGGTCTCCATTCGGGAAAGGGGCGACAGGACTAATTCGAGTCTGGGGATGGGTACGGCGGCAGCGGCGCGTACTTCATATTTACATTTCGCGGAAACGCATACACTCTTCAATACTTAATAGTAATTATAAGAGGTTTAAAAACACATGAGAAGTAGATTAACAGTTTTGCTACCGCTATGTGACCGTTTCCCTTGAAAGGCATGATATTTGAACCAAGTTGCATTCTCCATGTTCCAGATTTCATAGAATCTGTAGCTGAATTTTGAGTGACCAGATTTTGGGCGAAAAGATACAATCACCTGTGCAAGCCTCTCAGTGCCAGGCTGGCTCAGGAAACCTTTATTATAGTGGGCGCTGAGGCCGGCTGTGTTATGCCGGATAAGAAAAAATAGTGCGAATTTCTACCATTAGTGGATTATGTCATGCGCTTTATCATTACCCATCGCTTGAATCATTGGAATTGTGGGTTATATTTGAGCATTTACTTATTAATCAGAGTCCACGCACGTCATTGTGATCTTGTCTGAGTCCTTGTGGAGTCTTTGCCCAGGCCTTTTCAGCACAAGATTCGCAATATCACATAGTTCTTCAAAAAGAATCACTAGCTAGCTTGGCAGAAGTTCAAGGCAAGAAATGTAAATAAATTCCTTGGCCTAGGTAAGTAGGATACAATCCTAGACTATAGATTCATGACGTTAGTACTGAATGGATCTCTCGGGATTTTCTTCCATCTTTGTAGTCATGATTTAAAGGCTCTTGCGCGACTTTTTAGAAAATCAAATGCTACGAAGTGGATATACTGGTTCTATCAAGAGTTTCAAGTCAAGACATCATAGGATCTCAAGTACAATCAAAAGAGATATGGTAAGCAGATTCTCTCCTGCGCTAGTCACCTCTCTTCTGCTTTAACGCTTTACATGCACCATGATTATATCAGTCATTACAGCCTCGAAGTGTGCCTGGTGCTGCCTCATTAAAGATGTCAATCCTTGGCACTCTATACCTGAACCGAGAGGCTCGCTTAACAGTGGCAAGCAACAGGGAGGTATAAACAAACACTCATAATAGGATTTGTGATAGCGTCACTAACGCTTGCCAACTTGCTAAGCTTCAGGTTTACTCCAACACCATTTGTAGTTGTAGGAAAATTTCGGAGTATTCGGATCAGATGGAAAACTAGATGATGCCGAAAGGACAGTGACGCTCTACTTATTATCCCCGCCGCAGCCGTAGCGAACTTCAATTAACGGTTTTATCCAGCGTCAGAGATGAATTAATATGAACAAAATATAGGCTAAGGTAAAGATAAATCGATGATGAGCCTTGAATGTTGTTTGATAAGTAATTCATTGCTAGATTATTGATTTATATAAGGGCCTGCTTGGTCCAAAGTCTCTTCTAGCGAATTCGGAAAACAGCGATTAGAAAATCGAGTTTCGATCTCCGGATACCGGAAAAACTAAGTTATGAGAAGCCTGGATCAAATTTACTGTTTAGCCATTCTTTTGTATTTAGAAATCATAGGTTTGGAGAAGAGTGAGGGGTACTAGAATAGAGATTATTTAGCTATGATATTCTTTGTACTTTGATCATTAAGAAACAAGTTCATTTGAAGTAAAAGATTCTTTACTCGCGCTCTTGATTCCTAGTTCGACGGGGCTAGTTGGCTTTAAAAGGCACATATGAGAAAAAGCAGTATCAAATTCGCAAAAAGTTTATTAATGCATAAAGTTTTTAAGATAGATGCCAGAGAGCTATTTAACAATTCAATCAACATTCGTCTCTTCTACAGAAGTGTAAATATCCAAGACGTGAGTATGATTCTGATCGAAGATATTCTCAGGCCAAACAAGTTATAGATCTACTTCGCAACACAAGTGCTCTATGAACCGCTCGTTTTCCTCGCCAGCCTCTTCCGATAATTCACCTTGAGCATAAGAGCTACAGCTCAGAACGCTTCCTACATACCCCTTCCGGTTTTGATCACCCTTCGCGATATCCCGACTCTCTGTTATCAGTACCGAATACTAACCTCGGATTCTGTCCTCAAGCTGGAGAAGCTCATCCTTGCCATTGGAGGCATCAACACAGTCCTCTCCTCGCGTCTCCGCATCTAATAACCGTCCGGCCCGCGTTCCAGGTGTTGGGTTTAGTGCTTCTTACCCTCGCAGTTATGTGCTATCAATTTGGAAACTTAGACGGGTTCCATTCTCTAGTCAAAATGTATAATAAATTTGTGTACGTGTGACCACTATCTGGGTTTGGGGCTTTGGTTGGTTTTGGGCAAGCTCTCATGGGCCCTGTACAGTGTCAGTCTTCTTTGATACTGTGCTGGGTGTTTGGGAGGGTGAATTCCCGAGGGCTTTTGAAATTCCTATGGCTCTAGAGTAACACGCTGTACTTGCTTGAATATAGAAGAGGATATCTTGATATATCACAATAAGTGAATTCTCTGCGATCTCCGCAGATTGATGTATATTTACAAATTACGGAAATGAGGACTCCAGCTCGTTCTCTCGTTAGAAATTATAATTGTAATTGGTGTGGTAGAAATGGATACATGCAGGGCATTGAAAGGGGCATATTTTGCAGACGAGGCTAAGTGTGCAATACTGCTGAAGAAAAGTTCCCTTCAAAGTAGTCCAAGTGTCCTTCACTCTTGCCAGTCTTACGTAACAAACATATAATAGCTTTAATCATGAGAACGGCCATATGAGCACTATCGCAAGAACACATTCAAAGAGCGCGCTTGATTGTAGACTTTCTTCGAATGGCTTTATGATCCTGCGATCAAAGGCTAAGGATAAAAAATAGGTATCCCTAGGTTAATTCACTTTGAGAGCGTCAATAGAACAGTCAGTAACTTCACTGAGTTCACGGAAAAGCTACCCAGTGTCACAGATAGCTCACGATCTATTGAAACATTTCAGGATCTCGTAAACTACCGAGAGAAAGTAATCGCCTGACACGCTTAAGCCGGTGGTCTGATAACTAAGATGTAAGGTACTATATTGCAGTTTCTCATAATTTTACTTTCGCGAGGTATTAGTGGACTGGCTGTACCTAATGATAAGGGAGAGGTGTTGAAGCCGGCTGGCATCTAATGATTCATTTATCTGAAAACAAAAGTTCGTTGAAACACATTTAGCGGTGCTATCGAGTGTTTATATATATCCCGTTGTTCTGATGATCATCAGAAATAAGCTTCGTCATTCAGAAACATGAGAATCTACTAACGGATAAGTTCAAAGATGCAAGAATATTAGGGCAAAAGGGTACTGAAAGAACATATTCATATTACTTTTAGAGTCTAAAATGAGATGAAATTTCTCAAAGACTCATGGTAGAAGCAGTCCAATCTTACAGAGATGGCTCACTCGCTGATAGCGTCTGCGATCAAGGATTCATAATGTATATATTTGACCACGTTAAAGCGTTTTGTAACCTTGGGATGAAAGCGACAGCTCACAGATAGCAAATGTCTTTATGAAACTAGGTGAGGTTCCATTCTAGCACATCAAGCAATAGCACTAGTCAAAGTGACCACTAACTATATCTGATACTCAAGGTGGAGCAAACCGCCACCTGCTAAATCAGAAAACCATACCGAAGATTGGCATTTACGCTTCACCCAGAGCCCCAGACTGAAACAAAAGAGCAGATGTTACAGCGGCTTCTCAATTGATATTATGCCAGCATATATTGGGGTTTCTAAGCTGACGTAGCTTGATTTCTGGAAGTTGGGAAAGGTATAGGAGAATTTGAAAGATGAGGCTCAGCGAAGTATCTACGACCGACAGTACCACCCATCGATCAAGCGGAGTCATCCAGGTAATGATACGACCAAGTCTAAGCCTGCACCGCAGCCTCAAGCCTCAGCTCCAGGCCTTAATGAACGCAAGAAAATGTCAGCGACAGAACGGACACCGCAGCCATTGCAACTATGCAAAAGACCAAGGTTCAACGTGTTCAGGGGGAAAGAAACCAGCAAAGAGCTTTGACGATGCGATATTTGAACTGAATCAGGAATTCAGGAAGTTAAGAAAGTCACCAGGGATCTGGGTTTCTCAGCAAGGCGGCGATGACAGAAGAAGCCGCTGCGAAGAGCTGGTCGACATGGCTTTGGTCTCCCATAGATCGAGGGTTAAGGACAGCGAGGAAGGAATGACGAGGAAGCCCGGTGAGCGATTGCAGACTTTGCACAGCTGAACTTGAAGGGACATATCTTTGAGATCAAGGTGAATCGAGTGAGCATATGGAAGGGGTAGCTGGCGAGCGGCCGAGCTCAGTTCGGCACGGCGAATGACATGAATAGTTGGGATATGGGAACACTAGAAGTGCGATTCGGTAGGAGATAGCTCGAGTAGCCAGGTCGGGTCTTGCAGGAAGGCAGACCGAGAGGGCGCAACAAGAGAAGATATAGAAGCAGGAGCGCGAGTACTGGGAGAAGCTTCAAGCTCGGCAGGCCGCTGAGCAGGTCCGGCAAGAAGTTCGCCGAGAGAGTGACATCCGAAGCCGCTAGGATGCGCCGAGGACCTGAAGAAGCAGACTGGCACGAGGGAATGTTTGCCGGCAAGCCGAACCGGGCAAAGCCTTGACAGAATCGAAAGGTGTAGATTATAGTTCTAGAGAGCTGAAGTAGTATATATATAAGGTAGGCTTACGTAGGCTTACCAAGCCTTAGCCTCCGTTCCGTGCGGTAATCTCCGTACCTTGTATATTTCTAATATGCCCCCTACTACAAAGCTCTATAGAACTCAGAGTAAAGAGCCCCATATTTTTTTTTTTATATAGTCTAGGCCTTATTAACTCTTATAATATACTCTCTAGTATATGGCGCCTACGTCTCCCTTATATAGAGTTCAGCCGCCCCGCAGTATTAAAATGTGCGTTATAGTATAAGAGTACCTCTAACTTAGCTATATTATAGCTTTTCACCCTTTTATATAGTTGTATTATAGATTTCCTCCCTATATATAGCTTTCCTATGGGTTTCCTCCCTTTATATAGCCTTCTTTTGTCGATTTTCGCTCTAGTAGGCCTATATAACCCTTGTATTTCTCGAAAGCGGGTCCTAGTAGAGCTTTTGTAAGGGAATCTGCCATATTATCGTTTCCAGGTATATAAGCTACTGTTATTTTACCTTTAGCTACTATATTGTCTCTTATATAAAAGTGTCGAATGTCGATATGCTTCGATTTAGCTGAAAATTTTCGTTCTTTAATAAGAGATCTCGCTCCTTTATTATTAAGCTATAAATAAGGTAATCGATCGAGTTGTATATTAAGGTCGGCAAATAGCTTTAGCATTTAAGCTACCTCTCTTAAGCTATCGGAAGCCGCTATTATCTCGGCTTATTTATTACTTAAAGAAGTAGATTTTTACCTATTTGCAGCCCAGCTAATAACTCCTCTATTATACTTAATAAGCTAGCCTTAGAATAACTTCCTATCGTTTTTAATAGCCTAAGTGGCATCTGTATAAGCGTCGAATTGATTTAGTTCGCCTTTTCCATATGTAATTCTATCTTCGGCGGTCTTTTATAAGTATTGCAAAAGGGGTTTTATAGCTTAAAGGTGATCTTATAAAGGGGTTGCCATATGCTATGCCAATTGGCCGATAATATAGGAGATATCTAGCCTTGTAAAGTTCGAGGGGTATATAATACTTCCTATAATTTGCTAATAAAGTAAGATATCTTTAGGTTATAGTAGCTCGTTAGTATAAGCTTTATCTATACTTAATTTCCTTAATACTATACTAGCTAAGGCTAGCAGGTTATTCCCTTTGCAATTAGCCATCTTAAATCTATTAAGAATCTTTTTAATATAGTCTGTTTAGTGAATTTGTAGCATTCTAGCCTTACGATCTCGTTTAACTTATATTCTAATAAAGGTGCTAATTGGCCTTAGGTCTTTTCCTTTCTAAGTATTAAGAATCTTCTTTTTAAAGTAATTGCAATCTTATTATTTTCTAATAATTAGTATATTATCTATAAAGACTAATATATACGCAGTTATATTATTAGCTTGATTTTCCTATATAAATAGATTTAGATCTACTTTAGCGCTTTATAGGCCAGCCTTCTCCATTTTATCTTTAACTAGTAGCTACTATTCTCGAAGTGCTTGTTTTAAGCTATATAATGACTTAAGAAGCTTAATATAGGCTTATTTTCCGCGAAGTTAAGGGTATAATTCGTAAAATAGGTTGCATTTATCGTCTGGTAGTGCCATATATACGTCTTTAGCTAAGTACGCATTTAAGAAGGCTATATTGATATCGATTTACTCAATTTCTAAGTCTCTTAAGGCTGCAAAGGCAAGTAGAACTTATAGAGTTATATGCTTAATAATACTAGTAAAAGTATTAAAGTAATCTACCTCATACTATTACTTATAGCCTTTTAATACGATTTGAGCCTTCCTTCTTACTAATACTCTATTTACAATCTTATTTCGCAGAACTAATCTCGATTTTATTAGCTTTCTCTTAATAAGAGGTTTACTTAATATTATTTTAAAGGTTTCTGCTAATTTTATAACTTCGAATTCACTTAGTATTACTTCTCTCTATTCTTTTGGATTTTGACTTAATGCGTCATATTATTGAGCTTAAGTGAGTCGGCGCAGTAGGTATAAGAAACTTCTAAAGGTCGATGGTCGATATATTAGTAAGAATTAGAGAAGGAAGGTTACCCCTTTCTTCCCTATAGCTATATACGTATCAATATCCTACTAATTAAGTAGTAGGGTTATATAATAATATATTAGAGTGATAGCTATATTACCTATCTTAATACCCCTACTTAGACCTTACTCCGATTGACCTATAGTTAGGAAAATAATAATTATCCTTTTATGCTAATCCAACTCCTAAGTATCTCTTTAAATTAAAAACAATCAATTAATAGTAACCTCTATTGAAATCACCAATCCTACTCGCAGGGTAGGACTAAGAGTCAAATTTCCTAAAAGATATTCCTTTATAAGACTATATAACTTAACTCGTAGTCTAAGCCTAGGAGTCGATCTAAAAACTTTCCTTTATAAGACTATATGACTTAACTCGCAAGGCAGGCCTAGGAGTCGTCCTTAAGCCTGCTAAGCCCCTACTGTCTTCTATAACCCTAGTATGTCTTTAAACGCTTTGAACTTTGCAACTATCTCTAATAGCTTTATAAATCCATCTGCTACTATTCGATCGGTTAGGATATAGGTAATCGATAACTTATTCTTTATAATAAGGTCGCGGATAAAGTAGTAAGCAATATTAATATATTTCGATCGCTTATGCAAGTATGGATTCTTTATAAGTATAATTGCCTTTATATTATCTACTTAAAGATTAATATAGTTCTTATCTTATCTAATATACTTAGTAAAACCTATATCTTTTAAAACTTAGGCAATCTATAATCCTTACTTACAATTTAATAATATTGATATATATTCGGCCTTAGTGCTTGCAGTAGCTATTGATTTCTACTTCTTACTTCCTTATAATATAGGTCTGCTATATAGTACTGCTACGCTTCTAGATATACTTTTCCGACCTTTTATATTTGCCTAATTAGAATTAGTATATACCTTAAGCTTTGCGCTTATATGTTTTATTAATCTATATCTTACCTTTTATATGATTATTAATTAAAGGTACCTTTTAAGTCGCTTAACTACATTCTTATATTAAATCGTCGGATCCTTTAGGTTTTAACTAAGTTGCCTAGTAATAAAGGCGATATCTGGTCTTATATATACTATAGTATATATAATCGCTCTAATATCCTATTAGTACTTCTTTAGATCTCCTCTCTACTTATTTTCATTAGTAGGCTCTAATTTGTTATACTTTCCTTCGATTAGAGTACGCTTTGACTTAAAGTTAGAAGTATAAGTAGAGAGTCCTATTTAGTTTAGGATCTTCTTAATATACTGCTCTTAATCTAACTAGAGTTCTTAAATAGAGCGGTTCCTTATGACGCAGATGCTAAGGATCTTATAAATTCCCCTTAGATCCTTAGTATTAAAATGTTTCCGAATTATTATAAAGAACTAATCTAATTAAGTAGTTGTTTTCGCAGCTATAGTAATATTATTAATATATAGTAGCAACTTAATTCTACGCTTAATATAGGTAAATAGATAAGGGTTAGCTAGGCTTTGAACGAATCCCATTTTTACTAGAGTAGAGCTATATAAGAGGTTCTAATTATAAGCTAATTATTTAAGCCTATAGATACTGCAAAGTATATAAAGAGAGTGGCTAGCGCGTATAGGAATACCGTTAGGTCAGGAGAGAAAAATCCGTTCCTTTATAGTTGCTTTAATAAATGCATTTTTAATATTGTATTATCTGCATTTAAGGTCCTTAGCGGCTACTATTGCTATAAATATATAAAGGGTGTCTATGCGAACTATTGGCGCGAACGTATTGAAATAGTCTTCTCTATACTATTAAGAGAAGCCCTTAGCTATAAGCCTTGCTTTATAACACTTTAGGGTTCTATCTGCATATATCTTAATTATAAAGATCCACTTTATTAATACTAGGTTCATATCCTTTAGCGTCAGTTCCTTTATCTATATGCCATTTGTAGTAAAAGAGCTTATCTCCTCTTAGATTGCCTTACTTTATATTGCTCTATTCTCTAGGTTATTAATAGCTTTATCGTACGTCTTTAGAAGAGAGATTTTCATTATCCCCTTAGCGGCTAGGAACGCATTATCTTTATTAAAGCTCTATTAAAGTTTAAGCTTATAGATCCTATGCGCTATTATAGCCCAGATACGCTTAGACTTACATTTATCTAAGGTGTCTTCTAGTTCTAGGTTTCTATTCCTCTTTAAGGATATAGGTTCGGCTATGGGTTCTATAGGCTTATTATTTAAGGAACCGCTTTCTAGTAGTAAAGGCTTATTATTACTTATACCTATTTTAGGAATATCCTTTACTATAGGCGCTTTAATTAAAGGGATGACGATATCGAAGTTGTTTTATACTTTAGGCAGTTTGCGAACAATAGGAATAGTCTATTCAGCCTTTAGACGACCAGCTAGTTATCGATCAGCAGGTGCGCTTAATATACTTAAGCTAAGAGAAAGGGGTTATTAGTTCGGCTTAATAGTATTACTATCAAGTGGTATACCTTGCGAATCTCTAAGTATATAGAGCTTTAAGGATAGCTCTCCCCTATTTTAAGATTCGTCGAACTCAATTACTAAGGATATAATTACTTACCCTAGATCTAGCGCATATACTATCTATTGCTTTATTATCTATTTAATATACTTAACAAATATATACTCTCTACCTTAGTCTATTAGCTTCTTACTCTTTATACCCGCAGGCTAAGACTTTAGGCTAATATAAGAGTAGCAAACGCTTTTAAAGATGCGAATATAGTCTAAGCTTAGTTTCTATTTAAAATATGCCTTATATAGTGATATTCGGGTGCTATTGATTATTAGTCTACTACCTATTCTATTTTATAAGTATACGTCTACCTTAATCGTAAGGTCTTAGAATTCTAGTAGTAGGTTAGTATCTTACAATAGAGCGCAATAGTTAGTCTTTGCTTACTAGATGCTTCGCTTAATAATACTATTTTAATAGGAACCTTTATATATTATAATTAGTTTATAATAAACTCCTTATTTTGCCTATTCGTTAAGCTTTACCTTAATCTCTAATGCGTTATTAGACCTAATAGCTATTAGCTTCAACTAAGTCTGGCGTTCTTCTATCACTTTCTAAGTTTCCAGCTTTTCTATAAGCTTAGATTTAGTCCTAGCGCAAATGATCTATATCTATTAAGTAGAGTTATCTACTATTTGAGAAAACTAATTATTTCCTTTAATTAAAGTTATAAATAGTCTAGCAGTATTAATAGATATTAGCATTAGTATCGAATCTTTCTATAGATTAAGCTTAGTTTGCGTCCGATTTTAAAGTTTTATTAGCTTGCAAATTCAGTATACTAGGCGATCCTTTAGTACTTAGATCTTCTATTTTAAAATCAAGACCTTATATAGGCCCTTTAATTTCTCTAGCCTTAGATACGCGAATCTTCTATATATTAGCTAATACCTTAATAGGCTTTTGGCTTCTAATAGCTTTAGTAGCCTATTGTCAGTTAATACTTTATTATCAGCGGCTAGAAAGGACTAATAATAGCAGTTTAAGGTTTTACCATTTTCTAATTGCAAGCCTGGCTTAGGAGTTATTTTTAATAAAACTGCAAGATCTACTCGCGGTCCTAGCTTAAGAGTCGATTTCCTAGAAATGGCGAGATCTACTCGCGGTCCCGGCTTAGGAGTCGTCTTTAATGAATTTGCGAATTTCACTCGCGGTCCTAGCCTAGGAGTCATTTCTGCGAATTTCACTTACGATCCTGGCCTAAGAGTCGTCGTTAGCGAATTTGCAGAATCTACTCGCAGTCCTGGCCTAGGAGTCATTTCTACCAAATTCACTTATAATCCTAGCTTAAGAGTCTATCTATTCTCCTTATCCTCGCTTAATTATATTAGGGCAAAGAGTGCACTTTCCTTAAAGGAATTTACTTATAAGTCTGGCTTAAGAGTCAATTTCTATAATATTACCTTTAAGATAATATAAAGTCTATCTTTAATTTTAACCTTAAAGATCACTTTATAGTTATTATTTATAAACTATATAAATTGATTATTAAAAACTCCTATATAATTCAACTTTATATAGATCTTATAATTAGATAAGAGATTAATGCTTAAGCTAGGTATAAGGAGAACATTTTGCAAAAGGAAAGAAACGCTAATAATATTCATCTCTACTATACCTATTGAGTCTATATATAACCTTCTACTACCAACTTTAATAAAGTGCCTTTTTATTTTAGTAAGCGGGCCTTTAAATAGGTAGGATTTGTTAGTTATATATGCTATACAACTAGTATTACTATACCAATCGGATTCAGAGATCTTATAGAGATCGGCTTTTAAGATATAGGCATCTTTATTATAATTATTATCTGAATTATTAAAAGTAGATTTAGGTTTAAATAACCTACTATTATTATTAAAGGTATCTGCTAAAGTTTTGGCTAAATAGCCTTTTCCTTTGCCTTTCCTTAATAGTTGCGGCCTTCGGCGGGATAAGGGCAGTTTGCTTTTTGACTTTTGCTTCAATTGCTTCTTAATATTAAAGCTAGCGACTATATCGATCAATTGCCTTTTAACTTTACAATTAGTAATATTATAAGTACTATTATAGAAGTAGCATCCCTAATAAGCTTAAGGGCTTATCCTACGCTCCTTCCTCTTCTTAGGCTTATTATTGCCTTATAACGCGGCATTTGCTGATTTAGAGTATCCTTTAAAGTCTTACTCAACAGTTCGAAGGAGGTCGATCTTCTTATAGATCTTAAGGTTAGGTTAGATAAGAAGAAATTATTTTATAATAGCGAACTTAAGAGGGAGGCTATTAAGTAGGAAACTAAAAAGCTAAGTTTTCTTAAAAGTCATAGCTATCTTAGGATCTATAGCTCTTACTCTCCTCCTTACTTTATATAATATAGACTAAGCAAAGTCTATATTTATATCTATATCTTTACTATCTTTATCTTTTTTATACTAAAATGAAGTGATCTGCTATAGCAAATGCTAAGTATTAAGGGCAGTTGTCTAAAAGTATTTTACCTTTAAAGTATCCTATCTTATCTTTATATTATTATAAACTTAAATAAAATCTCGGTCTTTATTGCTTAAACCTCTATTAATCTTAAGCTTGCATTTAGCTAAGGCTAGCCTATACTCCTTCTCCTTTTCCATATTTAAAATCTGCCTTTAGGATTCTCAGTTATTATCTACTAAAGCTCTTAAGCTAAGCTTATTTAGTATATTTGGCAAATCCTTAGCAATTGTATTAGCTATTAAAGTAGAAGTAGACGAATCAGTAGAGGGAGTATAGGAGGCTATTCTCGCATATTTAATAAGTGTCTTTTAAATTGCTATTTCAATGCCTTTACTCTTAAAGTAAAGCTCTAAATCGTCGAACCATCATTGCCAGTTCTTCTAAAAGAGTTAAAGGTCTTTAGGCTTAGTGTTTCGATCGGAATCAGATGCTATTGCTATTTCAAATAGAATTGCGTTTAAAATCAAATAAATTAAATAGTTAAGGGCACTCCTTCTATCGAAAAGTTGAAATGATTAAATAGCAGGTATTATAGAAGTATTAAATAGGGAGGAAGTCCTCTTATTAAAAAGGGTTTTTAGGCTATAACGCAGGGAATTATACCTCTTATGAAATATAGTAAAGCAAGGAATTATACCTCTTGCAGTACCAAAGGGTTATAGAGCAAGGAATCATACCTCTTGCAATATAGGTTGGCTAAATAGGGAATTATACCTCTTATTCGCCGATTGCTCGCCTCTTACTATAAGTCTCGTTCAACTTCCTACTAATAGTTGCGGCGCAAGTGCTTTCTAAGGGAAGTTAATAATCTATTATCGGTCTATCTAAGGCTTATAACCTATTAAGCTTAAGTAAGTCGGTGTAATAGGTATAGGAAACTTCTAAAGGTTGATAGTCGATATATTAGTAAGAGTTAGGGAAGGAAGGTTACCCCTTTCTTCCCTATAGCTATATACGTATCAATATCCTACTAACTAAGCAATAGGGTCATATGATAATACATCAAAGTGATAGCTGTATCACCTATCTTAACATATATACTAATATTACCTCTATAGGAACAGTTGGTTGATTTCCTATAAAGGTCAATACACTCTCTTAAGTATTAATCTCGCCAAATACTCGTTTTAGCTTTAGCTTCCTACTATACCATAAGGTAGGAGTCTCTATTTGCTTTAGAACGCGTTGATCAGACGCTTTAGGGATATTTTCTATTACCCTTTAAGGTTTAGTACCTCTTACTTCAGCTTTATTGCTAATCTGCCTGTTTTCTAACGACTCTAATATTATAGGTCTTTCAATACTATATACTCTCTCAGTTTCATATACTAGCCTTTCTATAACTCTTACAAAAGGTCTTTCAGTAATATCTACTGGCCTTATAGGTCTTATTAAGCTTATAGCACTATATGCTAGCCTCTTATTCTAAGGTCTTTCCTACAGTTATGCTTCTCTTACGTTATACGTTAAGTATTCGTCAAATTTGACATTAGCAGATATTAGTTCTTTTAAAGTCTCAACGTTTAATAGCTTATACGTCTTCGAGCTTATTATACCTATAAGTATCTAAGCTCCTATTATAGTTCTTAACTCGAACTTACCTAGGCTATTTCCTCTATTATTTAATAGGAACGCCCTAGACCTAAATACTCTGATTTTTAAAAGATCTTCAGTATATTCTAAGTACGCCTCTAATAGAGTTAGGCCTTTTAGCTCTCTAAAAGGTAGAGCCTTCGTAGGCCTCCTATTCTTCAGCCTATAGGCCCACTTTATAGCGTAGTACCATATATAGCTGTTTATCTTAGCGTTATATATGCAAGAGCGAGCTATTTTTATAATTTCGTATATCCAATATTCGATAATACTATTTAAACTATGCTTATAAGCAGGTAAAGGTTCTAGGGTCATACCTCCTTCTAATAGCTATAGTAAGAATCTGCCTCCAAACTCTCCTATACTATTATCAGACCTCTAATATACTACTAAAGTAAAGTTCTCTATCTCTAGTTGCTTCTTTAAGTCTTTGATTTTTAGCTATATCTTATCAGCGCTCTTATTCTTTAATAGCCTTATCTAATAGCATCTGCAGGCGTTATCTACTACTAATAGGAAGTAGCGATACCCCTTAATTAATAGTAGTAATATTCCTAATATATTAGCATAAAGTCTTTTATAGATCTTATCTATTCTTATATCTATTTTCTTATTAAATTGCTCCTTTATTCTACCTATTAAGCAGCTTTCGCAGTTTCTCTCTTCTTTAAGAGCGATTCGAGCTTCTATATTCAAGCTATAGTTGTCATCGACTAGCTTCTTTAGCTCAGTATAGTTAAGGTGACCTAGTCTCCTATAGAGGAGCTCTGAATCCGTTTTATTCGAATTTTGCAGTATCGTCTCTATATTAATTAGTTCTAAAGGTTGCATAAGGCTAAGGTTCATAGCCTTTTCATCTGCTTCAGTTGCAATAGTAGTATACGATCGAGATAAAGTGAATAATCCACTAAGCTATAGTGCAGTAAATACTATATTATTGCCTTAATACCCTTTTGCCTCTTCTTTACTAAAGATCATAGTAATATTATCGTCGCCGAGCTTTGAGACTGATATAAGTCGAGTATTATTAAATGATAGAACGTATTATATATTATATAGCATTAGTTTATTATTAATAATACAGTCTCTATAGCTGTTGTGCAGAAAATAGGCTAAATATGCTAGTACGCGCCCTAAGGTATGGATTCACATTTTGGCCGAGCGGTATTATGCACAACAGTTATAAGCCCTATGAGCGCAGCAATAAATCTTTTCGCATTCCTTTTGCGCAAGGTTTAGCCGACGTTTCTCGCTTCGAAGTTCTACTGGTAAACCACTTTTCAAAGAATTCGGCAATGATTATACTCGGTTTCGACTGCATTGATAGAAGTTTCGACAGATTCGAGTAAAACGACCTCCGACGTATGGCCGAAGAAAAATGCATTCCGGCCTTCCGACCACCTATTTTCTACTAGCTTAGTAGTCTATACGCCACATCTATGCTACTATAGACTAGGCTAGTACTTAGGCCGCTGGAAAAACTGTTCTTCCGACGACCTAGGGGGTGTGTTATATAGAAAATAGGCTAAATATGCTAGTACGCGCCCTAAGGTATGGATTCACATTTTGGCCGAGCGGTATTATGTACGACAATAGCCAATTGCTTCTAAGAGCGCGCCGTTTGCTATTCTAACTTGCTTTAGGTTATTCTACTTCCTAATTTTAATAAAATCGTTCTATATACTAAAGAAGTGTCTTATAGCGCCAGAGTCTACTTTCTAAGAAGGCTGATCTACCTCTAAGCTTAAAGCTATCTTAATAGCTATTGAGCTTAAGTGAGTCGGCGCAGTAGGTATAGGAAACTTCTAAAGGTCGATAGTCGATATATTAGTAAGAGTTAAAGAAGGAAGGTTACCCCTTTCTTACCTATAGCTATATATATATTAATATCCTATTAATTAAGCAGTAGGGTTATATGATAATATATTAAAGTAATAGCTATATTACTTATTTTAATACTCCTACTTAGACCTTATTCTAATTGACTTGCAATCAGGAAAATAACAACTATCCTTTTACGCTAATCCAACTCTTAAGTATCTTTTTAAATTAAAAACAATCAATTAATAGCAACTTCTATTAAAATCACTAATCCTACTTATAAGGTAGGACTAGGAGTTAAATTTCCAAAAGCATTCCTTTATAAGACTATATAACTTGACTTGCAGTCTAGGCCTAGGAGTTGATTTAAAAAAAACTTTACTTTATAAGACTATATGACCTAACTCGCAAGGTAGGCCTAAGAGTCGTCCTTAAGCCTGCTAAGCCCTTATTATCTTTTATAACTCTAGTATATCTTTAAATACTTTAAACTTTACAACTATCTTTAATAGCTTTATAAATCTATTTGCTACTATTTAATTAGTTAGGATATAGGTAATTGATAACTTATTCTTTATAATAAGATTATAAATAAAGTAGTAGGTAATATCGATATATTTCGATCGCTTATATAAGTATGGATTCTTTATAAGTGCAATCGCCCTTATATTATCTACTTAGAGATTAATATAGTTCCTATCTTATCTAATATATTTAGCAAAACCTATATCTTTTAAAACTTAAGCGATTTATAATCCTTGCTTACAATTTGATAATATTAATATATATTTAGCCTTAGTGCTTACAATAGCTACTGATTTCTACTTCCTACTTTCCTATAATATAGGTCTGCTATATAGCATTACTACGCTTTTAGATATACTTTTCCAACCTTTTATATTTGCCTAATTAGAATTAGTATATACTTTAAGCTTTATACTTATATATTTCATTAGTCTATATCTTACCTTTTATATAATTATTAATTAAAGGTACCTTCTAAGTCGCTTGACTGTATTCTTATATCGAATCGTCAGATCCTTTAGGTTTTGATTAAATTGTTTAATAATAAAGGCGATATCTGGTCTTATATATACTATAGCATATATAATCACTTTAATATTCTATTAATACTTCTTTAGATCTCTTCTCTACTTATTTTTATTAGTAGGCTCTAACTTATTATACTTTCCTTCGATTAGAGTACGCTTTGGCTTAAAATTAAGAGTATAAATAGAGAGTCCTATTTAATCTAGGATCTTCTTGATATATTGCTCTTAATCTAACTAAAGTTCTTAAGTAGAGCAATTCCTTATAATACAGATGCCGAGGATCTTATAAATTCCCCTTAGATCCTTGGTATTAAAACGTTTCTAAATTATTATAAAGAACCAATCTAATTAAGTAGTTGTTTTCGCAGCTATAGTAATATTATCGATATATAATAGCAACTTAATTCTACGCTTAGTATAAGTAAATAAATAAGGGTTAGCTAGGCTTTAAATAAATCCCATTTCTATTAAAGTAAAGCTATATAAGAGGTTCTAATTATAAGCTGATTATTTAAGCCTATAGATACTGCGGAGTATATAAAAAGAGTAGCTAGCGTATATAGGAATACTATTAGGTCAAGAGAGAAAAATCCGTTCCTTTATAATCGCTTTGGTAAATGCATTTTTAATATTATACTATTTGCATTTAAGGTCCTTAGCAGCTACTATTACTATAAATATGCAAAGGGTATCTATGCGAACTATTAGTATAAATATATTAAAGTAGTCTTCTCTATACTATTAAAAGAAGCCCTTAGCTATAAGCCTTGCCTTATAATATTCTAAGGTCCTATTTATATATATCTTAATTATAAAGACCTACTTTGTTAAAACTAGGTTCATATCCTTTGGCATTAGTTCCTCTATTTATATACTATTTGCAATAAGAGAGCTTATCTCCTTTTAAATTGCCTTATTCTATACTACTTTATTCTTTAGGTTATTAACAGCTTTGTTATACGTCTTTAGAAGAGAGATTTTCATTATCCCCTTAGCGGCTAAGAACGTATTATCTTTATTAAAGCTCTATTAAAGTTCGAGCTTATAGATCCTATATGCTATTATAGCCTAAATACGCTTAAACTTACGTTTATTTAAAGCATCTTCTAGTTCTAGGTCTCTATTCCTCTTTAAAGGCGTAGGTTCGGCTATAGGTTCTATAGGCTTATTATTTAAGGAACCGCTTTCTAGTAGTAGAGGCTTATTATTACTTATACCTATTTTAAGAATATCCTTTACTATAAGTGCTTTAACTAAAAGGATGATAATATCGAAGTTGTTTTATACTTTAGGCAGTTCGCAGATAATAGGAATAGTCTATTCGGCCTTTAAGCGACCAGTAGGTTATCGATCAGCAGGTGCGCTTAATATACTTAAGCTAAAAGAGAAGGGTTATTAGTTTAGCTTAATAGTATTACTATTAAGTAGTATACCTTGCGAATCTTTAAGTATATAGAGCTTTAAGGATAGTTCCCTCCTATTTCAAGATTTATTAAACTTAACTATTAAGGATATAATTACTCACTTTAGATCTAGCGCATATACTATCTATTGCTTTATTATTTATTTAATATACCTAATAAATATATATTCTTTACTTTAATCTATTAACTTCTTGCTCTTTATACCTATAGGCTAGGACTTCAGGCTAATATAAGAGTAGTAGACGCTTTTAAAGATGCAGATATAGTCTAGGCTTAGTTTCTATTTAAAATATACCTTATATAGTAATATTTAAGTGCTATTGACTATTAGTCTATTACTTATTCTATTTTGCAAGTATGCGTCTGCCTTAACTGCAAGGTCCTAGAATTCCAATAGTAGGTTAGTATCTTATAATAGAGCGCAATAGTTAATCTTTATTTGCTAAATGCTTCGCTTAATAATACTATTCTAATAGGAACCTTTATATATTATAATTAGTTTATAATAAACTCCTTATTTTACCTATTTATTAAGCTTTGCCCTAATCTCTAATGCGTTATTAGACTTAATAACTATTAGCTTTAATTAAGTCTAGCGTTCTTCTATTACTTTTTAAGTTTCCAGCTTTTCTATAAGCTTAGATTTAGTCCTAGCGCAAATAGTCTATATCTATTAAGTGGAATTATCTACTATTTAAGAAAACTAATTATTTCCTTTAATTAAGGTTGTAAATAGTCTAATAGTATTAATAGATATTAGCGCTAGTATTAAATCTTTCTATAGACTAAGCTTAGTTTGCGTTCGATTTTAAAGTTTTATTAACTTGCAAATTCGGTATATTAAGCGATCCTTTAGTATTTAGATCTTTTGTTTTAGGGTTAAGACCTTATATAAGCCCTTCAATTTCTCTAGCCTTAAATGCGCGAATCTTTTATATATTAGCTAATACCTTAATAGGCTTTCGGCTTCTAATAGCTTTAGTAGCCTATTATCAATCGATACTTTATTATTAGTAGCTAAAAAGGACTAGTGATAGCAGTTTAAGGTTTTGCCGTTTTCCAGTTGTAAGCCTAGCTTAAGAGTCGTTTTTAATAAAACCGCAAGATCTACTTACAGTCCTAGCTTAGGAGTCGTTTCTGACAAATTCGCGAATTTCACTTGCAGTCCTGGCCTAGGAGTCATTTCTACGAATTTCACTTGCGA
This sequence comes from Diplocarpon mali, assembly GCA_024741835.1. Taxonomy (NCBI): domain Eukaryota; kingdom Fungi; phylum Ascomycota; class Leotiomycetes; order Helotiales; family Drepanopezizaceae; genus Diplocarpon; species Diplocarpon mali. The sequence continues at coordinate 14,841 of JAENRP010000419.1, read as the reverse complement.
TTCTAGCCTAAGAGTTATTATTAGCAAATCTGTAGAATCCACTCGCAGTCCTGGCCTAAGAGTTATTTCTATTAAATTCACTTATAATCCTAGCTTAAGAGTCATCTTTAAGGACACTTTATAATCTACTTATAGTCTTAGCTTAAGAATCATTTTCGCGAATTTTACTTGCAATCTTAGCTTAAGAGTCTATCTATTCTCCTTATCCTCGCTTAATTGTATTAGGGCGAAGAGTGTACTTTCTTTAAAGGAATCCGCTTATAGGTCTAGCCTAGGAGTTAATTTCTATAATATTACCTTTAAGATAATATAAAGTCTATCTTTGATTTTAACTTTAAAGATCACTTTATAGTTATTATTTATAAATTATATAAATTGATTATTAAAAACTCTTATATAATTCAACTCTATATAGATCTTATAGCTAAATAAAAGATTAATACTTAAGCTAAGCATAAAGAGAACATTTTATAAAAGGAAAGAAATGCTAGCAATATTCATCTTTACTATACCTATTGAATCTATATATAACCTTCTACTACTAACTTTAATAGAGCGCCTTTTTATTTTAATAAGCGGGCCTTTAAATAGGTAGGATTTATTAGTTATATATACTATATAACTAGTATTACTATACTAATTAGATTTAAAGATCTTATAGAGATCGGCTTTTAAAATATAGGCATCTTTATTATAATTATTATCTAAATTATCAAAAGTGGATTTAAGTTTAAATAACCTACTATTATTATTATAGGTATTTACTAAAGTTTTGGCTAAATAGCCTTTTCCTTTGCCTTTCCTTAATAGTTGCAGCCTTTAGTAGGATAAAGGTAGTTTGCTTTTTAACTTCTACTTCAATTACTTCTTAATATTAAAGCTAGCAACTATATTAATCAATTGCCTTCTAACTTTATAATTAGTAATATTATAAGTACTATTATAGAAGTAGCATCCTTAATAAGCTTAAGGGCTTGTCCTGCGCTCCTTCCTCTTCTTAGGCTTATTATTACTTTATAATGCAGCATTTGCCGACTTAAAGCGTCCTTTAAGGTCTTACTTAACAATTCGAAGGAGGTCGATCTTCTTATAGATCTTAAGGTTAGGTTAGATAAGAAGAGATTATTTCATAATAGCAAACTTAAGAAGGAGGCTATTAAATAGGAAACTAAAAAGCTGAGTTTCCTTAAAAGTCGTAGCTATCCTAGGATCTATAGCTCTTACTTTCCTCCTTACTTTATATAGTATAGACTAGGTAAAGTCTATATTTATATTTATATCCTTACTATCTTTATCTTTTCTATATTAAAATGAAGTGATCTGCTATAGTAGATGCTAGGTATTAAAGGCAATTATCTAAGAGTATTTTACCTTTAATATATCCTATCTTATCTTCGCATTATTATAAACTCGAATAAAATCTTAGTCTTTATCGCTTAAACCTTTATTAATCTTAAGCTTATATTTAGCTAAGGCTAGCCTATACTCCTTCTCCTTTTCTATATTTAAAATCTGCCTTTAGGATTCTTAGTTATTATCTATTAAAGCTCTTAAGCTAAGCTTATTTAATATATCTGGCAAATCCTTAGCAGTTATATTAGCTATTAAAGTAGAAGTAGACGAATTAATAGAGGGAGTATAAGAGGCTATTCTTACGTATTTAATAAGTGTCTTTTAAATCGCTATTTTAATGCCTTTGCTTTTGAAGTAGAGCTTTAAATCGTTGAACCATTATTGCTAGTTCTTTTAAAAGAGTTAAAGGTCTTTAAGTCTAGTGTTTCGATCGGAATTAGAAGCTATTGCTATTTCGAATAGAATTATATTTAAAATCAAATAAATTAAATAGTTAAGGGCACTCCTCCTATCGAAAAGTTAAAATGATTAAATAGCAGGTATTATAGAAGTATTAAATAGGGAGGAAGTCCTCTTATCGAAAAGGGTTTTTAGGCTATAACGCAAGGAATTATACCTCTTATAAAATATAGTAAAGTAAGGAATCATACCTCTTATAGTACTAAAGGGGTTATAAAGCAAGGAATCACACCTCTTATAATATAAGTTGGCTAAATAGGGAATTATACCTCCTATTTGCCGATTGCTTGCCTCTTACTATAAGTCTCGTTCAACTTCCTACTAATAGTTGCAGCGTAAGTGCTTTCCAAAGGAAGTCAATAATCTATTATCGGTCTATCTAAGGCTTATAACCTATTAAGCTTAAGTAAGTCGGCGCAGTAGGTATAGGAAACTTCTAGAAGTTGATAGTTAATATATTAGTAAGAGTTAAGGAAGGAAGGTTACCCCTTTCTTACCTATAGCTATATACGTATTAATATCCTACTAACTAAGCAGTAGGGTCATATGATAATACATCAGAGTGATAGCTGTATCACCCATCTTAACAATAGCTTCTATTATTAAGGCAACTTCACATTTTAAGGAATAAGAGTAGATAGATAAGGTTATATTATCTTTAGCTATCTAAGCTCTAGCTTTATCTCCTCCTCTCTTCTTCGACTAGCACTCTGCTTTCTAATAGCTAGATTTGCCGCAATTATAACATTTCCCTCCTCTTTCTCCCTTTTATATTCCTCCTCGTTATATTCCTCCTCTTCCTCTATTACCTCTACCTCTGTATCTGCCTCTGCCTCTATCTCTGCTACTATCTCTGCCACTATCTCTGCCGCAGCCTCCTCCTCTTATAAGGTAGGCCTTAGCAATTAACGCAGCTATTTGCATAAATACAAGCGCCACCTTTAGCTCTTATTTATATATTACTTTATACTCTTGAATTATAACAATTATCTCTTATAAGGTTATAGGAGAGGTTTTAAGGTTAATTATAATTGAACTCTATATTCCAACTGTTAGAAGACCGTTAAGCAATTGCTTTTTCATTTAAGTATTATTAAAAGGGTTGCTATAGCCTTAGAGGAGAGCTTAAATACTCTTAAGTCGTAGGATGTAGTTATTAAACGACTTAGAGTAGGGAATATACTTGGCCTTATTAAACTATTTAATCAAGTTTATATAAGTCTTAGAGTTCTTAATAAGTTTGCACTCTCCTACTTTAAGAGCGTTCCAAAGAGCGTAAGCGTTATCGACTATAATCTAAGTGCGATACTTTCTATTAAGGCTAAGGGTAAGGCCTTTAGCTATAGTAGCTATAGCCTCCTAGTTCTTCTTCTCCTATTTACCTTTAGATTTAGCAGATTTGGGAGGAATAGGGCCGATAGCCTATTAGAGATAGCCATTTATAGCTAAGTTTTAAATAGTAGCTAGTTCCTATTCCTAGTAGTTGGACCAATTGAGCTTAATCTTAGCGTCGTTCTTAGTAGTCTTCTTAGTCATTTTTATTAAGTTGGGGTTATTGAAAAAAAGGGGTGAAAAAATAGGGGTAAAAAGGGGGAGAAGGTGTATATATATAGGGGTATATAAAGAGGTGTTATATAATTGTGTTTTACTAAGAAGCAGGTTCAAGATTAGAGAGATTGATTAAGTTAATCGATTCTAGGAATTGCTACTATAATAGAATCGAAAGGTGTAGATTATAGTTCTAGAGAGCTAAAGTAGTATATATACAAGGTAGGCTTACGTAGGCTTACCAAGCCTTAGCCTCCGTTCCGTGCGGTAATCTCCGTACCTTGTATATTTCTAATAAGCCTGCTCACACAACCTCGCCCACTATTTGCATTCAGCGAAATTCACGGCGATGGAGCTTTGGAAACAACGGGCTTGTAGGAGCGCTCGCCTAGATACAGTCAGCTGATGGCATGTCCTGGATGTGAGATGCAGCCATATGCTAGTTGCCAACAGTAGTTGAAGCCGCGCGGGACGAGTGATCGATCAGGGCCTCAGCAGAGCGGCTGGCCGAAGCCGAAGCCGAGATCGCCGTCACCGAATGGCTACGGTTATTCTGTGGGGTGTTGTCGAGTAGGTGAAGCTTGGATTACGAGCTGGGCGCCCAGGATCGATGATACGTATGGCAGAGAGATTTGGATCATAGTATGGATCTATCCATGAGATGACCGTGCGAAGCGACAGCCTGTCCAGCAGATCAGACATGGAACCTCCAAACAGATAATCAATTTGAAAAAAATTCTTAGTACTAATGAACAGAAGCAAAATACAATCTACTCATAACCAACTTGAAAGTATTGCCAAGGATTATTTCAATGTTAGAGTATCATCCAGTTGCTATCAAACACTAGCCTCTAGCTACTGGTATTGGCGTCCTCCAAACAGTAGTAACTTTATTTCTGTCCCAAGAAAACAGAATTTCCAAGTCATGTATCAAGATCTCGACTGGTTAGCAATAGAGTCCTTCTGAAGCTGTAACACCCGTGACACCATAAGGATTTCAATGCCGCTACTAGGGGGCACCTCCCTACCTTGACATTATTTAGAGCCTGTTTGGCTCGTGAATACCCTCAAGTATGCAACGCAACATCTTACTTGCACTCCACTCCGGGCACTCAGAATACGCACTTTTATGTTTTCTATTTGGATCAGAGAGAAATTCAATTTTAAATATGTTGGTTTCACAAGGTGCGCACTGTAAAGGTGTGATTGAATTCTTGTTGTAGTTTTTGATGATCTATCAGAGTGAGAGAGAGGGAGAGAAATCAGTACTCATGGGCATCCTATACCAAGGCCATCACGTGTCCCTGAGATTCACTCTCCTCCTTCACCCTCGTCATATGCCTTACATATGACCCCGATCACTATATTCCTACAAAACAAACACGGTCCCCCTTGTTCTCAAGTGCACTACTGAAATCCGAAATGCAAGAAACCTTCGACTAGAAGCTGAGTGTGAAGAATCACGTGATATGCATATAATACATAGCTTCTAGCCATAATGACTTCATCTACTCTAGACACTATATACGATACAGCTTCTCTGTTTCTGAAGCTGTCTGAATGCCTTCTAAAGCGACGAAACGGGCCCCATAGACAGGTCCTAGCTCATGTGTAAGTCACCAGAGCAATCAGCCTGCGGAGCTGTAGCCTTAGCTTAAGACTCCAGTTTGTCGCTGTATGAGTATCACGGTTCAGGGTAATACGTTCTCAGAAACAAATAAAACATCACGTTGGACAATCATCCTTGATGTGAAAGGGTTGTTTATGAAATGTTTTCCAAAATCTATATATGCATTGCAAGATGCGCCAGCAGAAACTTATCCTCTGCTGAACACATAAGAAACTCGCTGTTGCTGAGCTAGACGATCTGATTATCTGCGTTTACTTTTCTAAAGAGTAAGTGCGCGGCTATAAGCTGTTGATCATTCTTGGATACGTCCGGACCTCCCAGCTCGGCTGACGGCAAATCATCGCAAGTATGACAAATCAATTTCTATATAATATATTTTAATGCTCCCACCACGCATCAGGCCTGGCGACTTGGCGGAGTGGTTAACGCGACAGACTAGAAATCTGTTTCCTTCGGGAGCGTAGGTTCAAATCCTGCAGTCGTCGATGTCCTTTTGCCATTTCTCGAGATAATACTACATTTTGGAATCATCCTTTGGAATCATCCTGCACCTCTCCCTTAGGTAGTTTATCTTCCCAATCTTTTCCTTTTACAAGTTTTCATCAATAGGATAGAGCCTTGTAGGACCTTGAGCATAGTATCACGAGTGTCCTAACCTTTACATATAGTCCTTACTAACAAACAAACTCTGGTTACTTGCAAACGTGCGTAATAGGCAAAAATTCGTAAAACCCTTAGGTACAGCTTGTGAGCTAAATAATCTAGTGTTAATTCTATATTATATCATAAGCCTCTCTCTCATCGAATATGCTCCCCATACTTCGAGACTAGCATAGCGCGTCTGTAAGCCGTTGAAATCGAAGCATCACGCCACACCAGCTACAACATCGCGGGTACCCCCACCAGACAGCAGCCGTCTCGCTTCCGAACATCGCCAAAGACGTATGAAGCCACGAGCCGAACCAAAAGAATGCAGTCTGGTCGCAAGCCCAGCCTGCGGAGCGAGAGGAGGGAGCTCGGAGTTGGATCCTGCGAGAGAGTGAGAGGGGAGGAGGGTTGTGCGCGAGGAACGCGCCTCGTTGGTTTAAGCTTCGCGAAGAGCAGGCGTTGAATCTGGTCCTTGGCAGCTGTGATGTTCCATCTCGCGGGTCCAGATCTCTCGCGATCGGCGTATCGCAGGTGCTACTGCGGCGGGTGCGGTAGACTAGTGGCCATGCTCTCCAGAGGCGGTTCTAGCACGCGTCCGCGTGTTCTCTCCGCGGTGCCGTCGCTCCATCTCGGCGCGGCACTCTCTCTGGTGGTAGAGCGGACGACTTGGTGCGAGGACAGTCTGAGGTTTGTAGGGGGTGCCGCGTGCAGGTGTAGGGGGGGGGTCGAGCCCGGGGGTGGTTCCCATTGCGTACCGTGGTTTCTGGGATCGTGGTGTCTCGTCTCATCTCACGTCGCCGTATCGCTCATTCTCCTATCTCTCATCTTGGTGTATCCCCCCTCCTCTCGAGGAGAACCTCTGCATCGTATGGTTTTCTCGCCCGAGCCCCGTAGCCCCGTGCACCCTGTGCATCCCCTCGCGCCCCTTCCAATCTCCTTGAAGCCCCTTCAAGACCCGTCAGATCCCTTCTGAACCCCCTCTCCGCCCTAATGGGCTTCTCGTGATTCCGGCCCCTTGCGCAGGATCTTGCACCCCTTTGGACCTCTGTCCCCTTTCTCACTTCCCCTCTGAGAGACCCTTCCAAATGCCCTGGTACACTCCCTCTACATCCTCTCGAACCTCGGTCGATCTCTTCAACGGCCCTTTGGAACCCGTCGAAATCCGTACCGAGGAGCCGGTAGTGCTCTTGAAACTCCATATTGCCGTCCCTTTTGAATGCTCTCCAATACTCCTTTTCTTTCCCTCCCTTCAATCCCTTTGATCCCCTCTCAACTCCCAATTCGAACCATCTTTTTTCCTTTCGAAAAAACCGAGTCCTCTTCCTATATCAGAACTCTGTCAGTAGGCAAGTCTTTCCTCTTACCTCTCCTTCCCTTCCCTCCCTTCAATCCCTTTAATCCCCTCTCAACTCCCAATTCGAACCATCTTTTTTCCTTTCGAAAAAACCGAGTCCTCTTCCTATATCCTCTGTCAGTAGGCAAGTCTTTCCTCTTACCTCTCCTTCCCTTCCCTCCCTCGCCTCCCTTCCCTCCC
>JAENRP010000418.1:0-35242 GCA_024741835.1 Diplocarpon mali | reverse complement strand
TTTAAATAGACTATTAAGAATATTATAGTATCCTCGTTCTACTACTTTATTAGCTTTTAAGTTATACGCTAAGATTTGAACCTATTTAATACTATATTTTTATAAGAAAGCTTTAACTACTCCTTTATTTTTGAGGCCTCTATTAATAGTTAATTTATTAAAAAGTCTATAGCGATAGACTATATCTTCTTAAAGGAACTTTGCAATAAATTCAAAGTTAGTAGATCTTAAAGGTTATCCTTTAAGCTATCTTAATAGGTCTTCCTTTATAAAAATAAAATATATTATTCTATTTTCGATAGTTAGTACTTATATAATATTAAGACTAACTTTAAAAAAAAGGCCTAATAGCTAAGTTAGGAACAGGAGATTCTCTTTATAATTAGGTTTTTATTTCTAATAAAGGACGCAACTTTTCATAAAAGCTTTGCAATCTTTAAAAGAACCTTTTTAAAAGAATTTTCTTAAAAGTCAATAGTAAGTAGACTTAGCTCTTTAATAGCCAGTCTCTTTATAAATATCTTAAATAGCCTTAGCTTGCAATTTATTATTATTTAAATAGAATTATATAAGAAATAAGTTATCGCTCCTTTTAAATAATCTCCTTTCTTATATTAGATAAATTAAAGCTTTAGCTTTAAACTTCTAAAAATCCTTAAAAGGAACTATCTTTAATTATCTAAGCGTAATTAAAAATTTTGCGATTTCTTTAAAGTCACTTAAGTAGTTAGGTAATAAAATTCTCTTATTTAACTTATAAGCTAGGACTATAAGTCAAGTCCCTTTAAAGCGATATATTAAAAGATAATTAACTTTATTCTCTACCTACTTATTAAAATCTATTTTGTCTTCTTTAATTAAATTAAAGGGATAAGGACGAGTTCTTTTTAAAAGGCTATTTGCAATAGTATTTTTCATTTTTAAAATATATTTGACTTTAAAGTCTATCAATCTTATTTAAGCAATCTATTTTATTAATAAAGCTTTTAATAAATCGCTTATAACTTTATTTAATTATTCTACTAGTACTTTGATATTAGTTTTAAGAATAAAGTAAGTGCTATAAAGGTCGCTTCTTATCTTTTTCATTACCTTTAAAGTGCCTTTATATTCCTATTGAATAGTATTATACTTTATCTTTATTAGATTTTAAAGACTACTTTTAAAGTAAGCTAAATATCTTTTCTATTAGCTATTAGCTTATTAAAGGATAGTATTCCATTTGATTAAGCTTATATTAACTATTAGTATAATTGGCCTAGCGTTAGCTTTATAGTCTATTTGAATTAAATAGGGCGCTTTAAGCAACGCTTACTTTAGTTATTTTATAGCCTCTATTTAAGGTTCCTCTTATTAAAACTTAGTCCCTTTTTAAAATAAGGTATAAATAGGTACTGCCTTTTTAATAAAATCCTTAATCTAAATGCGATAGTATACTATAATGTTAATAAACGCGTAAGCTTCTACTATATTATTATACCTCTTTTATTTATTAATTTTAAGTACTTTAGCCCTTTAAGGACTTCGGCTATTAGAATTAATAATAAAATTAATAATTTCTATTAATAAAAGATAGTATTATAACTTCGGACTAACTATTGCTTTTGCCCTTTCGAATTATATAAGTACTTAATCTAAGTTCTAAATGTATTCTATTATAAATCATTATATATTAAAGAGAACTTCTTTATAGTTATAAAATGATCTTAATCCTTTTTCACTTATATTATCTATATAAAGGAGTATAATATTAAGTATATAATCTATTAGTATCTTATAGATCACTTAAATAAATTAAGCAATTGAATTTAAAGCTTTTCAAAGTAATCTAATTATTTAAAGTAGCTTAAGAGGAGTTTGAATTACTATTATATCTTTCGATTTGATATTAAGAATAAATTAGTTATATTTAAAGAAGAAGTTAATAAGAAAGCTGCGGGTTAATCTTACGAATTCATTTAAGAACTTATTTATATTCGAAAGAATATTAGCGTCTTTAATAGTAACTTAATTCATCTTTACTACTACTATTATTAATTTATAAGTTCCCTTTTCTTTCTTAGCAATTAGGAACTATTTATTCTTATAAGGGCTATTATAGAATTTAAGAATGCTTTACTTTAGCCTATCCTTTAGCATTTCGATTACCTTTTTTTAAAGAGCTTTAAGAACCTTAAATATTTTCTTTTATTATACTTTATAAAGTATTATCTTAATCTTAATATAAAGTATTACCTCTTTTCGAATCTGGCTAAGTTCCGTTTAATTAAAAGCTAAGGCGTCCTTTCGATTTATTAAGGTTTTATAAAGTAGTTCGCATTCTTACTCTATTAAGTTATCTCTAATTTTTAATATATTAAAACGCTCTTTAGTTAGCTAATATCTAATAAGTTTATTAGAAAATCTACTTACAATAAACTTATCGAATTTGCCACTTAGCTTTAAAGGTCGAAGCTTCTTATCTTATTTAAACTAATTATCTAATCCTTTAGGCTTTAAGCTATTAAAGATTCTTTAATCTACTAGTTATACTTTATCTACCTTACTTTTATATATAGTTCGAATATTAGCTAGTACTATACTTTTCTACTTCTTTCCTTTTTTATTAAATCCTATAAAATGGCCCGAATTTTCTTTTTTAAAAAGAAATAAAAGATTTTTTAAATTATTAATTTAAAGTACGTAGATAGAAACGTTATTAGTGATTTATTATTTTTCACTTGCGGGTCTGGCTTATAAGTGGGTTTTAAGTTTTTTATAATAATAGGTAAATTATCGAAATTTGCGAAATAAACTCTCTTCTTTACCTTATTTTTCTTTTTTCTTAATTTTTAATCTAATAAAACGCTAATTATACTATTCTTTAAAATTCTAGATTTGACTTTTAAACTAGGCTTATAAGTTAAATTACTATTATTCAAAATTGGAAAACTTACCTTCCTTTTACTATAACTCCTTATTAAGTGCTTTCCTTTATTAGTATTAAGCTTAGTCCTTATATTAGCTAATCGTTTTTTAAAACCTTATTTTAAAATTTAGCTATATCTCTTATAATAACTATTTATCCTTTTAAAGATTGATTTATATTTTAAAGACTAGCTTTTATAAGACTATCTTTAAAATAGTTAAATATAAGCTAAGATTTTAAAATAAAGGGCATTTTTAAAAGAATATTATTTAAAGAATTCTCTATTATTAAAAAGTTAGTATAATTAACGATCCCTTTAACTTTAACCTTTATATTCTTTACCTATTTATAAAAATTGTATTTTAATCTAAAGATAGTCGAATAAATAAGAAGTCAATTGCTAACAATTATTAAATAAGCTATTTTTACCACTTTTCTAATTATCGTATTAACTTTTAAACTACAATTGATTAAAGCCTTTACTTTAACTAATTCTTTTATTAAATAAATAATAATAAGGCTTTTTATCGCAATTGCTAAATAATTTCAATTAATATTTTAAGATATTGAAGTTATTACTATAATATTATAATACCTTTAGGTTCCTTTATCTTCTATAATCTAAAGATATTTAATTAAGGTTAAGTGCTTTTTAAAGTTCTTTTATATTACAATTTCCATTTCCTTATTATTATTCAAATCTTTAAAGGCAATTAGGATATGCTTTCTTAATACTTTACTAAAGTATTTAATTAAATTAAATAGGTCTTTAAATATAAAGCTTATTTGCTAGGCTATAACATTCTCTATAGCTCTTTCTATTATAGTTGAACTAGCATATTCATTAACGAATTTTTCCTATTTTAATATCTATCTCTTTTGCTTTAGATTAAGGGTTTATATAATAACTTCGACTTCTTAATCTTTAAGCTTAAAGCTATCTTTATCTATTATATCTTTAATCAATTCGTTTACTATATTAGCTTTATCCTTATCTACTGCAGTTTTAGATTATTAAGTATCTTTTAGCATTTAGACTTTATATTAAGATTCTTAAGTTATACGCGCTGATTTCTAGACTTTATCTAGTTTTATTAGTATTAATAGAGTAGAAGATCTAAAAGGATGCCGAGAATTCCAAGGGTTCTTAAATATAAAAGTAGAATTAATATTAGCTAAAATATCATTATTAACCTATTCTAAAATAAAAATACCTTTAACTTCTATAGCTATTTAATTAAAAGCTAAGTCCTTAAGAACTCCTTTAAGTAGATTGCTAATTAGACTTATATATATATAAGTTGGAATTTTAGCATTTATATCTATAATACGCTATTATTTAATTCAATTCTTATCCTATTTTATACTATATATTATTATCTAAATAGTTTATAACTATAAGCGATTCTAATGCTTTTTAATAGGGATAGCTTTTAACTTAAGATCTCTAATGCAAAGTATCCTATACTTATTAATATATATATAACCCTAGTATTAATAAAACGTTAGAAAAGAGGACATTTATTATAATACTTATATAAAGGGCAGTTAGGTTCCTTATTATTATAAAAGTTACAAATTAGTCTTCTTCTATTGCTATTTCCTTAGTATCCTATAGTATTAATATTGGCAAAGTGCTAGTTAAGATTAATTTCTCCTTCTTTAATTAACTATTAAATTCTTATATTAGCTGGTTATTTCGAATGATAAGAAGCAGGAGTCTGGTAATAGGAATTACTAAGTTGGTTTTTAATAGCCGAGTTTTGCTTATTACTAAATTAAGGAATATATTATTTTCTTTATAAAAGATTATTAATCTTAGTTTCTAAGCTTTGGATTTAAAGTTCTATAAATTAGGTCTTGAGTTCTTTAATTCTAGGGTTGGATCTTACTCTTAAGTTAGGCCTGCGAGTAAAAGGTATTACTACTAGATTCTTCTTTACCTCTTTTATAACCTTAAGGGCCTTTAAGTGTTCTTAAACCAAGCTTTTAAGGTCTTTAGTATAAGAGGGAGTAGGGGCTTTTTCTTACTTTATAGCATTAATAGTTCTCTTATTAAGATTTGACTTTAAAGCAAAGGCCGAGAATTCCTTAAATAAGGCAAATGTTATAAGATTTTGCTTATTGATCTTAAAATGCTTAATAATCTTATTTCTAAGGCTAATAGGTAATTTAAGTAAGAAAAGGCAACCTTTTTCGACTTCGCTAAGTATTTTCTAGCCGATTAAGGTATTCGATACGCAAGTGAAGGTCTAATAGTAGTTCTTAAGTTCCTTAGGAGTATAAGTAATTAAAATAAATTCCTTTAAAAAAGCTAAGGTATTATAAGTCTGCTATTTATCAAATTCTTAGAATTTAAATTTAAAAGCCTTAATAAGGAGTTCTTATAAATTATAAGTTTTCTATTTAAAGAGGGATTTGATAATATCTTTACTTATATAATTATAGTAGTAAAAAAGCTAAGAAATTATATCCTCTTATATAATACTAAAATCGTAATAAGTTTCTTTATATTACTTAAGGAAATTAATAATATTAGCTCTTATAAAGTAAGGAGCGCTAAGGGAACTTGTTGTGCAGAAAATAGGCTAAATATGCTAGTACGCGCCCTAAGGTGTGGATTCACATTTTGGCCGAGCGGTATTATATATAATAGTTATAAGCCTTATAAGCGCAGTGATAAATCTTTTCGCATTCCTCTTGCGCGAGGTTTAGCCGACTTTTCTTACTTCGAAGTTCTACTAGTAAACCACTTTTTAAAGAATTCGATAATGATTATACTCGGTTTTGATTGCATTAATAGAAGTTTCGACAGATTTAAGTAAAACGACCTCTAATGTATGGCCGAAGAAAAATGCATTCCGGCCTTCCAATTACCTATTTCCTACTAGCTTAGCGGTTTATGCGCTACATCTACGCTACTATAGACTAGGCTAGTACTTAGGCCGCTGGAAAAACTGTTCTTCCGACAACCTAGGGGGTATATTATGCAGAAAATAGGCTAAATATGCTAGTACGCGCCCTAAGGTATAAATTCACATTTTAATAGAGCGTTCAATCAACTCCCTTCCTGCTCGCTCCGCGCCTCTATTAGGTTAGTATATATAGGCGGGAGTAAGCTCTAAATCAATTCCCTCCTCTTTTACCTATCTCTAGTACTCTATAAAAGAGTCTTCCTTTAAGGAGATCACTAAAGTGTCGTTATCTTACCTGATTTTGCAAATAGAAAGCCTATATTAGCGTTTCACCTATACTTTAAAGGCCTAAAGGACCTTTATAACTATATTTCCGCCCTTTGATCTTAATAGGAATATCTAAAGCAGACTGCTATACTTGTCCTTAATTAAAAGAACCTATAAGCAATTATTATATAAGTTATTTAGAAAGTTAAAGAGATCTTAGGAGATCTTAAAAAAGGGCCTTAAAAATCAGTTCTTAAAGGTAGCGTAAGAAATAACTTGCTTAGCAAACGCTATTGCGCATATAAGGCACTCTAGCCTCTATATTCCCTTGATCTTCACTCCCTTAGCGCACTTGACTAGCACTTAAAGAGCCTTTGCGCCTAAGTGGCTAGCGCAAAGGTACTATATATACGCATTATTATCCTATACTCTAATAGGCGCATAGCTAGACTAGAACCTATTATAAAGCGTCGTCTCAGCTATAAGGAATGCTATTAAAGTAAAGAAGTCATATTAAAGTATATTTAAAAGATCTAAATAGTTAATAGGCTTATATTTAAAGAAAACGAGATTATAGCAACGCTCTAACTAAGCTTGCTTTATAAAATCTCTAATGCTCCTAGAGCGCAAAGTGAGGTCTACCTTAGAGTACTAAAAACCCTTATCTATAAGGAGCCTTTCTAAGATAATATTAGTAGTAAACTCCTTTATAATAGCAATATTATAAAGCGTTATCCCTATAAGAGAGCCGTTATACTATAGAAGAGAGTCTGCTATATATCTATTACCTCTTTTAATAATTAGGAGTCTTAAGGTACCTGCTTTAATATATTATTGCAAATTACTAAAAGGCTTAAAGGTGCTTGCGATAAGTAAATCCTTCGAATTAACGATATAAGTAGCTACGCAATTATTAAAGAGCGTACTTAAGGAGAGTAGGTAGCGCTTTAGCTTAAAGAGGTAGTAGATATTAAACGATTCTTCAAAAGCGTCAAAGGCAAAGGGATCTATTACTATAAAGACTAGTGAGTTCTTCCTTTTACTTAAACCATCCTCCTTAAAGGCTAAAGCCTTTCCTTTAAATTTGTCAATTACTATTACTATAATATCATTCTCCTTAAGCTATGCTTAAAGACCTTTGAACTAGTCTCTTGCGTTTAATGCCTTTCGTATTTATAGGACCTCCTCTTATAAAGGGAGAACCTTTATATTTTCCTTACGCCTGTCTATAGTATATAATAGTTTCCAATAGTCCTAGGGCTTCTAATAGTAGTTGGTAGAGCCTCTATAAGAGCACTTAGGCCTAATCTCCCTTTTAGAACTTATAAAGCGATTTCGGAAGCTGCTCGCTAAAGCTTGCAAAGGGGTTTCGGCATCTAGGAAAGACTCTTAAGTAGTAAAAACTGCTAGCCCTTTATTATTAATTGCTTTATTAGATTCAATGCCCGCTAAGGTGCAGCTTAGCTGTATTAGGTTATACTTGCATAAGGTTCCTATCTGCTTATTAATAATTATTTCCTCCTTTAAGTAGGTCGCTTAACTTAGATTAATCTTTACTATAACTAAGTTTAAAAAGTCAGTTACTCTTAGTCTCCTTTTAATCTTAGGAAAACTATATTATTCTATTAAGTAATACGCCTCCTACTACTCCCGGATCTACTATTAAGTGTTAGTTCTTCTAGTCTTGCCTTAGCGTAGTATATTATAGTACTAAAGCCTCATTTAAGATTAAATAGCCTTGTCGGAAGGCGCAATATCACACTTTAAAATAGATACTAGGCCTTAGAGTAAGAGTTGCTAATTCACTAAATTAGTATATAGGTTGTTAGTAGTAGTTTTACTTATAAGAGTATCTCTATTAAGTATTAAGAAGGAGAGCTTCTTAGCTTAGATTTAAGCTTAAGCTATCGCAGAAGCTAGAAGCGTTCTATCGACGGTCTTAAAGACTTATTCTAATAGTAGCTTATAGTATTTGCATTAGGTCTTCTAAGTCTCCTTACGCATAAGGTGCTCCTTTATTAGGATTTAATATTCGTCTTTAATATCTTTATAAGAGGCCTATAGAAAAGGAGCCTTTAATAGATCTCCTAAGGGAAAGTAGGCGTAAATCTATTCGGATAGAGTCGCTATATACTTTTTATATAACTTCGTATATACTACGCAAAGGTTAGCCGTTTCCAGTTCCTTAAGCTCTTATATAAAGGGAGCTTAAGGCTCAGTCTTTATAATTGACTTAAATAAGAGTCTTAGATCGGCAAAAATAGTAATATTATAAAGCTTAGCAAAGAATATATATTTATTAAACTACTTCACCTAAGAGGCAGAGGTATTAAAGTAAGGCTTAGAGATACTTAAAGAGTTAGATATATTAAATAAAGTCTAATGAAAAAGGTTAAGTATATAAATGGAGTTTGCAAATAAGGTTCGATCGGAAAATAGAGATTTATTAATTGAAAATAAAGGTCCTTTAAGTCGTTATAAATACTTAAAAAGTCGGTCAAGAGCTTAAAGGGCCCTTTAGCCGGTTGTATATAAAGAGAAAGCATATTAAAGTGCTCACAGGGCTTATAACTATAGTGCAGTCGGCTAAAGGGCCTTTATTAGGTCGCTTAAGAGGCTTGCTAAAGTAAGAGAAGATAATTGATTATATTATTATCTAATATATATATAGTAAAGAGACTTCGGAAAGAAAAGGGAGAGTCTATGACTCAGCAGAATCACGTGGAGGGTCTCCAGAATAAGTGGAGACTCCGCCCATTCTGCACGACAGAACTAAAGAGGGGAAAGTGATTAATAATAACCTTAAATGTAGCTATTATTATTCTATATTAACTATTTAAATTAATAGAATCTATAAAGGGCAAAGTCGAAGCTTTAATATTATAAGATTAATTGCTAAAAGGGGTACTTTGAAATTCAAAAGGGCTTAAAGAACGTTTAAAATCTGAGTTAATCTTAAAGTAATTAAAACGAGTTTAAAAAGATTTAAATAAAGGATTAATAAAAAGTTTGAAATTATTATTATTTTTAATATTTTCAAATATCAATATTAAAAAAGTAAGTAGTAGTCTTAATTTATTTAAAGATATCTTTTTATCCTTTTACTTATAGGCTAAGCTTAAAAGTAGAATTCCGGATTCTATTAAAAGTTTAATTTGCATTTGCTAAAAGATTTTAAGTAGATACTAAATAGCTAATAAGAGCATTATAACTAATTATAATAAAATAAGGTTTACTTAATTAAGGACTAATTTTTAAAACAAGATTTATATATAAGATTCTTCTTAGCCTTTAGGCTAATTCCTATTAATTCTTAAAATAAAAGGGTCTTTAAAGATAATTCTAAGGTAAATTTTAAAGTTCTATTAAATTAAAGTAGCTGAATTATCAAATTCGGATTTTTAAAGAAACTAAAGATGCACTTTTAACTAAAGCTTACGCTTAGTATTACTTAAATACTTAAAACTACTATTATTTAAGGTTACTATTATAAGGTTTATTAAACTTTTTATATTAAAAAGCCGAAAATTCTAAGAATCTAAAAGTTAAAGAGAAAAAATAAGGGTTTTTTAAAGTAGAATTGAAAAGGGAAATTCTAAAGTTATTAATAATTATTAAATAATAATCGATAGTTTTAAATAATGAAGCGATTAAGGATAAGGTTTTTAAAGTTGATTAAAATATTATAAGTGTTTCGAAGATATATTTAAAAAGGCCGGTCTTTTATTTGCGAACTAAGAGATTAATAAAGTTATATAAGGATGGAAATCTTAAGAAATCGGTCCTTGCGTAGATTATTAATATAAAATAGAAGGGAGATAATATAAGAATAGGCTTAAGGGAAGACTTAAAAACAAAAGGAGGAAGTACTATAAGCAGGCTCTCTTAGATAAAGTATTAGGAATAAGTCCTAAGTATAAGGTGTATTCGGTACTATAGCGCTGCGCGCTTATCTCTATATATAAAAGAGGTCCCTTTTATCCTCCTATCAGCCCTTCCCTATTATATGACTTTTGTCATATGATTCATCTATACCTAGGTCTCTATAATATTAAAGTTATTGAAAATGAAGCTCTTAAAAACGTATGGTGCAGTCGGCTAAAGGGCCTTCATTAGGTCGCTTAAGAGGCTTGCAGAAGTAGGGGAAGATAATTGATTGTATTATTTTCTAATATATATATAGTAAGGAGACTTCGGAAAGAAAAGGGAGAGTCTATAACTTAGTAGAGTTATATAGAGGGTCTTTAGAATAAGTAAAGACTCTGCCTATTCTATATAATATACCCCTTAATTAGGCGATGCTCTTAGAATCGCTTAGCTATATAGATAAAATAAAAGAAAGAATAGTAGTTATAAAGAAAAGAGGCTTTATCTTATATACTGCCCCTTTAAAGGTTATTCCTTTTAAAATAAGAAGGGTCGCTATAAGTAATAAGCGCTCTTAAGAATCTTTGCAATTCTACGCTAGTACTTTATTAAACTTCCTATAGAGTATTTCTATTATAAAGGTTCTCCTTCTCTTCTTTTAAAAATAACCCTCTTTTATTATTTAAAATATCGTCTTTATACTAATAATTTTTAAATATAAAAGGAACTTCCGCTTATCGTAGCCTCGGCCGCCTTTATAAAGTAAGACCTTTAAAGTCCTTATACTTTGCGTTATACTGACTTTGCGCTAGGTTGCTAGCGCTCCCTTAGGAGCTGCAACCCTAGCGCGGTCCTTTTAGCGCCTGCTAAGAAACGTACTGCTGCTGCTATCCTTGCCGCCCTTGCTGCTGCTGCTATCGCTACCGCTGCCTAAGAGCCTCGCCCTTGCTATACATTATATACTAGAGCCTATAATAGAATATAATAACGCGTACGTATACTATATTATATATAAGAGCATTAGCAATCTTAATTATTAGTGCTTTAATAGTACCTTTAGTACGCGTTACATCTATTATACTATATTAAGCAATAGATACTAGTAGGCTAGCGGCCCTCTCTTTGCCTTTTAAGAGGCTATTATATCGGCTTGCACTTATAGTGCCTTTAAAGAGGAGGTAGTACTACTACTTAATATAGTAAAGGGTGCGCTTTAGAGCTTTTATAATACGTTTATCGAATTTTATTAAGTTCTAAGCTGATTTTAAAAGATAAGAGCGATTGGACCTTAGTATTAAGAGGGCCTGCTACTCTTATGAGTAGTAGTACTACTGCTTCTTCCGCTCTTAGTATACTATTCCTATTCGCTCTTAGCCCCTTTACCGCAGCCCTATTCCCTCCCTTTGCTACTACTACTATTGCTCCTATCCCTACTGCTGCTACTAATGCCGATCTATTTATATCTCCGTTTGTCTCCTTTGCCCTTATCATTACCGCTCTTGCCTTTGCCGCCGCCTTTGCCGCCCTTGCTCCTATCGCCCCTGCTATACCCCCTACCTTCGCCCCTGCTATCGCTAGTATATTCGCCAGTAGGCCTTTGGCTAAGGGAGTGCCGGTAGGCCTCTCTTAAAAGGAGATCTATGCAAAGCTTATAGCTATAGCGTCTTAGCTCTTAGCCTTAGCTAAGAGAATCTAAGAGAGGGTTGCGCCTTATAATAGCAGCTTAGGAATATTACCTATTTTATATTTTTAGAAAAGGAGAGCTTTTGCAATACGCTTTATAAGAGAAAACAAATGAATATAATTATAAAAGAGTAGGAGCTTATAAGTATAAGTCTTTTAATAATAAGTGACTACTTACTAGCGAGTACGAATTGCTAAACGATTATTTAAAAGCTTTAAAGGTTTAATAAACAAATAAAGCTTTTAAACTTTTAGCAGTTTAAGTTCTTAATAAGCCTATCTATATATATCTCCTTAATAGGAAGGTAGATTATTTAAAAGCTTCCTTTCTAATACTCCTAATAGATCTATATATTACTAATTTCGATATATTAAAAGCTTATCTTAATCTTCTTATTCTTTATAATAATTAGCCGAATCATTTATTAGTTATTGCAATATATATTGTATTTAAAGAGGAAGTCTATGCGAATCTCCTTAAAGAGGCGTTTTATAACTATTATTTCCTTTATAATAAAAACCATATTATAGAGTTCTATTTTAATAGAAGAGAGTATAATAGTTGCTTGGCGATTCGCTTTTTAAATAATTAGTCCTTTAAATAGGAAGAAGACCTATCCTTAAAAGGATCTGCGGGTCTTTTAATCATTTCTAAAAGAAGTATCTAAAGACGCGACTAGTTGGTATTCCTTAGCTTTAAAGCTATAGGCAATTCCTAAGAAGCGTATACTATATAAGTATTAAAGCGTCTAATCTGCAGTTAAAAGGTGCTTAAAGCTTAGATTAGTTAAAAAGAAAGATAGTTAAAAGGCTGCGAATGTAATATTTAAGCGTATTATAATTGCTATATAGAGAATAGAGCCTATTTTCTCTTAGTACTCCTTTACCTTTTCTAAGGAAGCTTGCCCTAAGTTCTTAATAAACTCCTTCTTTAATAGTAGAGTACTAAGCACTCTCCTTATATTAGCTCCGAACTTTTAAGCGATCTTCTTAATATAGGTATTATAAACTAAGGAGATCCTCTTTACTTTTCTATTTTAAATAATCCTTACTTTAAGGAACTAGGAGATATCTCTTATAATAGTAAGCTTATATGCCCTCTTTAAGTCTTTAATTAGACGAGTCGCCTGATTTAAGTTAAAGGCCTTATATAATACTTAAATATCGTTAATATAAAATGCTATAAAGATTATATAATCCTTTATTATGAAAATATAAGGCTCTTTGCCTAGTAGCTTAAGTTAAAGGCCCTTGAGTATTCTTGCAAAGTTCTTATATTATAGTGCTAAAGAGTCTTTTAGCCTATAGAGCGCGCGGTCTAGTTCTACTACTATACTAGGGCGCTTAAAGCCATTTAATAGGAAGCATATGACTAAAGCACTCCTTAGGTCTTTAAAAGCATTAATAAATATATTAATAATATTAAACTACTTTACTTCTATATCGAAGTATATAGTAAGTGCTATTAGTACCTTAAAAGACCTTGCTATAAGTATAGCTATATAAATTGAGAAAATTGAAGCTTTATCTTAAAGATCCTTTTATATAACTAGCTATAATCGGCACTTTAAAAGCTTACTAAAGCTATTGACTTTATAAGTAAAAACCTATTTTAATAGTATTGGCGAAGGCTTTAAGTAGTCCCTTTATACGATTTTTTAGCAACTTCGAGATTCTAGATTCTTAATCTCCTAGCGCCTTCCTTCTCTAAATTATTTGCTAAAAGGATACTTTTTTAAGTCTAGCTATCCTTTTAAAAGCTTTAATAAAGAGCCTTAGTATTATAAGTAGTTAAGAGATTGCGTTTTATCCTTTGCTTAACTATTAATTACAACTTTAATAATTATATAAACTGTCAAATAGTCCTTTCTATCTTCCTTTATTTATTTATTTGCTTAAAAGGTCGATATAAACTCTTGCGTATATAAGGAGTAAGGTAAATTAATATTACTTTAAAAGAGTATATACTTTAAAGTAGTAGCGTATACTTTTAAAGTCTCCTATTGCTTAATGCTTAAGCGTCTTATCCTCTTTTGCTTAAGAAGAAGGAGTTCCTTCTTACGCTTTTCTTTATAAGTCTCTTTTTTTATTTTTATTATTATTAAAGGTTCCTTTAAGAGTCTAAGTAACTTTATCTCTTAAGCTTAAAGTCTTTAAGCTAATATTATAACTTAAGGTATTATATTATTAAAGCCTGCTCCTTTTATTAAATCGCTTCTTATAAGACTATTAAATCTTCTCTTAAATCTTAATAGTAATGCCTTTAGCCTTTTATTAAAGTTTATTAAAGCTTGCCTTTATAATTAAAGACTCTATCTTAAAGCCTTTAAGCTATTTCTATTCTTATATAAAATAATAGCTAAAGATCTGCTGATCGCTTTATAGAACTTATCTTTAAAGACTCCTTTAGAGTTATCTATAGTTCCTTCTTTAATAGGGCCTTTATAAGGAATTATTACCTTTAAGCTTTAATTACTATTTGCCTTTTTAAAGATTAGTAAAGTAGCTTCTAATTTGCTTACTTCTACTTTTAAGTTTCTAAGCGGGTCTTTTAAAGAATTTAGATTTAAATTAAGGCCTTTTATATCATTAGTTAAAGGCTATAGAGTAGTATTAATCTATAATATAAGCTCTTCTTATATAGTAGCTTCTTTTATAGTAATTGCATTTAGCCTTATAATAAGCTCTGATTCTTCGAAAATGCCTTTGAACTTAGCGTCTTAAGCTCCTTCTTCCTTTTCGATCAATTAAAAGGTTATCTTAAGTTTTTAATACGATATAAGGTTTGCGCGCTTAGCTTTTAAACTATAGAAAAGAGACTTATTAAATTCGATATTATAAGTTATTATTACTTGCTAAAGTATAAGAACCTAGATTCTATAAATATTAAAAGTAATAGATCTAATTAAGTAACTTAAGTACCTTTATAGTTTAATTTTAAAGGTTTAGCAGTCCCTTCTTACCTCCCTTTCCCTAATTAAAGGGTATACGCAAGTGCTATATATATAAATGCGACTTTAGTTAGGCTTTAAGCTTGCTATTATCTGCTTAATAAGTAATAGCTTATAGAATTGAAAATACTACTTAAATTAATTATAAAAAGCCTCGCTTAATAAGATCATCTTCTTCTTAATAAGTAGGGAGATATTATAAAAGTATATAGTAGCCTTTATAACCTTTGGCTAAAGGCTTGCTAAAAGCCTGGCGTAGATCCTTATTTTAATAGAGCGTTTAATCAACTCCCTTCTTACTTGCTCTATGCCTCTATTAGGTTAATATATATAAGTAGGAGTAAGCTTTAAATTGATTCCCTCCTCTTTTACCTATCTTTAGTACTTTATAAAAGAGTCTTCCCTTAAGGAGATTACTAAAGTATTATTATCTTACTTAATCTTATAAATAGAAAGCCTATATTAGCGTTTCACTTATACTTTAAAGGCCTAAAGGACCTTTATAATTATATCTTTGCCCTTTGATCTTAATAAGAATATTTAAAGTATACTACTATACTTATCCTTAATTAAAAGAACTTATAAGCAACTATTATATAAGTTGTTTAAAAAGTTAAAGAGATCTTAAGAGATTTTAAAGAAGGGCTTCGAAGATCGGTTCTTAAAGGTAGTATAAGAGATAATTTACTTAGCAGACGCTATTATATATATAAGGCACTTTAGCCTTTGTATTCCTTTGATCTTTACTCCTTTAGCGTACTTGATTAGCACTTAAAGAGCCTTTGCGCTTAAGTGGCTAGCGCAAAGGTACTATATATATATGTTATTATCCTATACCTTAGTAGGCGTATAGCTAGACTAGAACCTATTATAAAGCGTTGTCTTAATTATAGAAAACGCTATTAAAGTAGAGAAGTTATATTAAAGTATATTTAAAAGATCTAAATAGTTAATAGGCTTATATTTAAAGAAAATAAGATTATAGTAATACTTTAATTAAGCTTACTTTATAAAATCTGCGATACTCTTAAAGCGTAAAGTAAGGTCTACCTTAGAGTATTAAAAACCCTTATCTGCAAGGAGCCTCTTTAAGATAATATTAATAGTAAACTCCTTTATAATAGCAATATTGTATAGTATTATTCTTATAAGAGAGCTATTATGTTATAAAAGAGAGTCTGCTATATATCTATTACCTTTTTTAATAATTAAGAGTCTTAAGGTACTTACTTTAATATATTATTATAAGTTGCTAAAAGGCTTAAAGGTGCCTGCGATAAGTAAATCCTTTAAATTAATAATATAAGTAGCTGCGCAATTATTAAAGAGTATACTTAAGGAAAGTAGGTAGCATTTTAACTTAAAGAGGTAGTAGATGTTAAATGATTCTTTAAAAGTATTAAAGGCAAAGGGATCTATTATTATAAAGACTAGTAAGTTCTTCCTTTTACTTAAACTATCCTTTTTAAAAGCTAAAGCCTTTCCTTTAAATTTATCAATTGCTATTATTATAATATTATTCTCCTTAAGCTATGCTTAAAGACTCTTAAACTAATCTTTTGCATTTAATGCCTTTTGTATTTATAAGACCTCCTTTTGCAAAGGGAGAACCTTTATATTTTCCTTACGCCTATCTATAGTATATAATAGTTTCCGATAGTCCTAGGGCTTTTAATAGTAATTAGTAGAGCCTTTATAAGGGCACTTAGGCCTAATCTCCCTTTTAAAGCTTATAAAGCGATTTTAAGAACTACTTACTAAAGCTTGCAAAGGGGTTTCGGCATTTAAGAGAGACTCTTAAGTAGTAAAAACTGCTAGCCCTTTATTATCAATTGCTCTATTAGATTCAATGCCTATTAAGGCGCAGCTTAGCTATATTAGGTTATACTTATATAAGGTTCCCATTTGCTTATTAATAATTATTTCCTCCTTTAAGCGGATCGCCTAACTTAGATTAATCTTTATTATAATTAAGTTTAAAAAGTCAATTACTTCTAATCTCCCTTTAATCTTAAGAAGACTATATTACTCTATTAAGCGGTATACCTCCTACTACTCCTAGATCTATTGCTAAGTATTAGTTCTTTTAATCTTACCTTAGTATAGTATATTATAGTACTAAAGCCTTGTTTAAGACTAAATAGCCTTATCGGAAGGCGCAATATCACACTTTAAAATAGATACTAGGCCTTAGAGTAAGAGTTGCTAGTTTATTAAATTAGTATATAGGTCGTTAGTAGTAGTTCCACTTATAAGAGTATCTCTATTAGGTATTAAAGAGGAGAGCTTTTTAGCTTGGATTTAAGCTTAAGCTATTGTAAAAGCTAAAAGCGTTCTATCGACGGTCTTAGAGACCTATTCTAATAGTAGTTTATAATATTTATATTAGGTCTTCTAAGTCTCCTTATATATAAGGTGCTCCTTTATTAGGATTTTATATTTATCCTTAATATCTTTATAAAAAGCCTATAAAAGAGGAGCTTTTAATAGATCTTTTAAAGGAAAGTAGGCGTAAATCTATTTAGCTAAAGAAGCTATATACTCTTTATATAATCTTGCGTATACTATGCAAAGGTTGGCCGTTTCTAATTCCTTAAGCTCTTATATAAAGGGAGCTTAAGGCTTAGTCTTTATAATTGACTTAAATAGGAGTCTCAGATTAGTAAAAATGGTAATATTATAAAGCTTAGTAAAGAATATATATTTACTAAACCACTTTACTTAAAAGGCAAAGGTATTAAAGCAAGGCTTAAAGATACTTAAAGCATTAGATATATTAAATAAAGTCTAGTGAAAAAAGGTTAGGTATATAAATAGAGTTTGCAAATAAGGTTCGATCGGAAAATTGAAATTTATTAATTAAAAATAAAAGTCCTTTAAATTATTATAAATACTCGAAAAGTCGGTTAAGAGCTCAAAGGGCCCTTTAGCTAATTATATATAAAGAGAAAGTATATTAAAGTACTTATAAGGCTTATAACTATAGTATAGTCGGCTGGAGGGCTTTCATTAGGTCGCTTAAGAGGCTTATAAAAGTAAAGGAAGATAATGATTATATTATTATCTAGTATATATATAGTAAGGAGACTTCGGAAAGAAAAGGGAGAGTCTATGACTTAGTAGAGTTATATAGAGGGTCTTTAGAATAAGTGGAGACTCCGCCCATTCTGCATAACACAATCCTATTAATCTCGCTTTGCAATTATCGATTAGATTGATCTTAGCGTTATAAGGATTCCTTTAAACCTAAGACTATTCTTTATAAGACGTTCGGGTTCGAAAAGTCTTAATTATCTTAATTAGCTTAGTTATAGCGTTATTATCTCTTGCCCTTAGCGGCAGAAGAAGGTCCGGCCCTAAGGGCTAGGGTAAGGGTACTCCCTATAGAAGCTACTTTCCCGAACGAACTAGGTATATTCTATATTTGCTAACTTCTGGTAAGTAAGGAATTCATTTTTCCGATTTTAGTTTCAGTTATAATTCAGTTAAAAAGGGGTTTTATAGAAAAAGGGTTCTAATAGCATAGTGCTCTCCTAACTTCTGCTTATAGCACATCTATAAAAGGAGTAGTTAAGAAAATCCGGCTAGTGAAAGCGTTCCTCAATTATACTAATTAATAAGCTATACTAAAGCTTTTAGTTTATTTAAAAGATCTCTAGGATCCTAATTCTATAGAAAGTCGAAACAATTGCGAATCGATTTTCAAAAGGGTAGGTGTCGTGCAGAATGGGCGGAGTCTCCACTTATTCTAAAGACCCTTTATATGATTCTGCTAAGTTATAGACTCTCCCTTTTCTTTCCAAAGTCTCTTTATTATATATATACTAGAGAATAATATAATCAATCATCTTCTCCTACTTTTGCAAGCCTCTTAAGCGACCTAATAAAGGCCCTTTAGCTAACTATACTATAGTTATAAGCCCTATAAGCACTTTAATATGCTTTCTCTTTATATACAATCAGCTAAAGGGCCCTTTAAGCTCTTAACCGACTTTTCGAATACTTATAATAACTTAAAAGACCTTTATTTTCAATTAATAAATCTCTATTTTTTAATTAAACCTTATTTGCAAACTCCATTTATATACCTAACCTTTTTTCACTAGACTCTATTTAATATATCTAACTCTTTAAGTATCTTTAAGCCTTGCTTTAATACCTCTGCCTCTTAGGTAAAGTGGTTTAGTAAATATATATTCTTTACTAAGCTTTATAATATTACTATTTTTACCAATCTAAGACTCCTATTTAAGTCAATTATAAAGATTGAGCCTTAAGCTCCTTTTATATAAGAGCTTAAAGAACTTAAAATAGCTAACCTTTATATAGTATACGCAAGGTTATATAAAGAGTATATAGCGACTCTATTTGAATAGATTTATACCTACTTTCCCTTAGGAGATCTATTAAAAGCTCCTCTTCTATAGGCTTTTTATAAAGATATTAAAGACGAATATAAAATTCTAATAAAGGAGTACCTTATGCGCAAGGAGACTTAAAAGACCTAATATAAATACTATAAACTACTATTAGAATAGGTCTCTAAGACTGTTAATAGAACGCTTTTAGCTTTTACGATAGCTTAAGCATAAATCCAAGCTAAGAAGCTCTTCTCTTTAATACCTAATAAAGATACTCTTATAAGTGGAACTACTATTAATAACCTATATACTAATTTAGTAAATTAGCAACTCTTACTCTAAGGCCTAGTATCTATTTTAAAGTATGATATTACGCCTTCTAATAAAGCTATTTAGTCTTAGATAAGGCTCTAGTACTGCGATATACTATACTAAGGTAAGACTAAGAGAACTAATACTTAGTAGTAAATCTGGGAGTAGCAAGAGGCGTATTGCTTAATAGAATAATACAGTCTTCTTAAGATTAAAGGGAGACTAGGAGTAATTGACTTTTTAGATTTAGTTATAGTAAAGATCAATCTGAGTTAGGCGACTCGCTTAAAGGAGGAAATAATCACTAATATATAGATAGGAACCCTATGTAAGCACGACCTAATGCAGCTAAGCCGCGCCCTAATAGGTATTAAATCTAATAGAGCAATTGATAATAAAGGATTAGCAGTTTTTACTACTTAAAAGTCTCTCTTAGATATCGAAACCCCTTCGCAGGCTTTAGCGAGCAGCTTCCGAAATCGCTTTATAAGCTTTAAAAGGGAGATTAGGCCTAAGTGCCTTTATTAAGGCTTTAAAAACTACTATTAAAAGCCCTAGGACTATCGGAAACTATTATATACTATAAATAGGCGTAAGGAAAATATAAAGGTTCTCCCCTTGCAAGAGGAGGTCCTATAAATATAAAAGGCGTTAAATATAAGAGACTAGTTCAAGGGTCTTTAAGTATAGCTTAAGGAGAATAATATTATAGTAATAGTAATTGATAAATTTAAAAGAAAGGCTTTAGCCTTTAAAGAGGATAGTTTAAGCAAAAGGGAGAACTTACTAGTCTTTATAATAATAGATCCTTCTACCTTTAATACTTTTAAAGAATTGTTTAATATCTACTACCTCTTTAAGCTAAAACGCTACCCGCTTTCCTTAAGTACGCTCTTTAACAATTGCGCGGCTATTTATATTATTAATTCGAAGGATTTACTTATTATAAGTACCTTTAAGCCTTCTGGCGACTTAT
Organism: Diplocarpon mali; assembly: GCA_024741835.1. NCBI lineage: Eukaryota > Fungi > Ascomycota > Leotiomycetes > Helotiales > Drepanopezizaceae > Diplocarpon > Diplocarpon mali. The sequence continues at coordinate 15,002 of JAENRP010000418.1, read as the reverse complement.
ATTAATATATTAAAATAAGTACCTTAAGACTCCTAATTATTAAAAGAGGTAATAGATATATAGCAGACTCTCTTTTATAGTATAATAGCTCTCTTATAAGGATAACGCTTTGCAATATTACTATTATAAAGGAGTTTACTATTAATATTATCTTAAAGAGGCTCCTTATAGATAAGGGTTTTTAATACTCTAGGGTAGACTTTACTTTGCGCTTTAAGAGTATTAGAGATTTTATAAAGCAAGCTTAATTAAAGTATTATTATAATCTTATTTTCTTTAAATATAAGCTTATTAACTATTTAGATCTTTTAAATATACTTTAATATAACTTCTTTACCTTAATAGCGTTTCCTATAGCTAAGATAATACTTTATAATAGGTTCTAGTCTAGCTATACGCCTATTAGGGTATAGGATAATAATACGTATACTTAGTACCTTTGCGCTAGCCACTTAGGTATAAAGGCTCTTTAAGCGCTAGTCAAGTACGCTAAGAGAGTAAAGATCAAGGGAATATAAAGGCTAGAGTGCTCTATATGCGCAGTAGCATCTGCTAAGCAAGTTATTTCTTATACTACCTTTAAGAACCGATCTTTAAGGCCCTTCTTTAAGATCTCCTAGGATCTTTTTAACTTTTTAAATAACTTATATAATAGTTACTTATAAGTTCTTTTAATTAAGGATAAGTATAGTAGTATACTTTAGACGTTCCTATTAAGATCAAAGGAAGGAGATATAATTATAAAGGTCCTTTATGCCTTTAAAGTATAAATAAAACGCTAATATAGGCTTTCTATTTGTAAGATTAGGCAAAATAATAATACTTTAATAATCTCTTTAAAAGAAGACTCTCTTATAAAGTACTAGAAATAGGTAAAAGAGGAGGAAATTGATTTAGAGCTTACTCTTACTTATATATACTAACTTAATAGAGGCGTAGAGTAAATAGAAAGGGAGTTAATTAAACGCTCTATTAAAATGAGGATCTATGCTAGGCTTTTAGCAAGCCTTTGGCTAAAGGTTATAAAGGCTGCTATATACCTTTATAATATCTCTTTACTTGCTAGGAAGAAGATAATCTTATTAAGTGAGGCTTTTTATAATTAGTTTAAGTAGTATTTTCGATTTTATAAGCTGCTGCTTATTAAGTAGATGATAATAAGCTTAAAGCCTAATTAAAGTCGCGTTTATATATATAACGCTTGCGTATACCCTTTAATTAGAAAGAAGGAGGCGGGGAGGGACCGCCGAACCTTTAAAATTGAATTATAAAGGTACTTAAGTTACTTAATTAAATATATTACCTTTAATATTTATAGAATTTAGGTTCTTATATTCTAATAAGTAATAATAACTTATAATATCGAATTCGATAAGTCTCTTTTTTATAGTCCAAAAGTTAAGCGCGCAAACCTTATATTGCGCTAGGAACTTAAGACGACCTTCTAATTGATTAAAAAGGGAGAAGGAGCTTAGAACGCTAAGTTCGAAAGCATTTTCGAAGAATTGGAGCTTATTATAAGGCCGAATGCAATTGCTATAAAAGAAGCTACTATATAAGAAGAGCCTATATTATAGACCGACGCTATTCTATAGCCTTTAACTAATAATATAAAAGGCCTTAACTTAAATCCAAATTCTTTAAGAGACTTGCTTAGAAACTTAAGGGTAAAAGCAAGCGAACTAAAAGCCATTTCGCTAGTCTTTAAGAAGGCAAATGGCAATTAGAGCTTAAGGGTGATAATTCCTTATAAAGGCCCTATTAAAGAAGGAACTATAGATAACTCTAAAGGAGTCTTTAAAGATAAGTTCTATAAGGCGATTGGCAGATCTTTAGCTACTATTTTATATAAGAATAGAGATAGCTTAAGGGCTTTAAGATAAAGTCTTTAATTATAAAGGTAAGCTTTAGTAAACTTTAGTAAAAGGCTAAAGGTACTACTACTAAGATCTGGGAGAAGCTTTAATAGTTTTATAAAAAGCGATCTAATAAAAGGAGTAAGCCTTAATAATATAATACCTTAAGTTATAATACTAGCTTAAAGACTATAAGCTTAAGAGATAAAGCTACTTAGACTCTTAAAGGAACCTTTAGTAATAATAAAAATAAAGGAGGAGACCTATAGAGAAAAGCATAAAGAGGAATTCCCTCTTCTTAAGTAAAAGAGGATAAGACACTTAAGTATTAAGTAATAGGAGACTTTAAAAGTATACGCTATTACTTTAAAGTATATATTTTTTTAAAGTAATATTAATTTACCTTACTCTTTATATATATAAGAGTTTATATTAACCTTTTAAGCAAACGAATAGATAAGAGAGGATAGGAAGGACTATTTAATAGTTTATATAGTTATTAAAGCTGCAGTTAATAGTTAAGTAAAGGATAAAGCGTAGTCTTTTAACTACTTATAGTACTAAGGCTTTTTACTAAAGCCTTCGAAAGGATGGCTAGACTTAGAGAAGCACCCTTTTAGTAAATAATTTAAGGAAAGAGAGCGCTAAGAGATTAAGAATCTAGAATCTCAAAGTTGCTAGAGAATTATATAAAAGGACTACTTAAAGCCTTTGCTAATACTATTAAAATGGGTTTTTACTTATAAGGTTAATAGCTTTAATAAGCTTCTAAAGTGCCGATTATAGCTAATTATATAAGGGGATCTTTAAGATAAAGCTTTAATTTTCTTAACTTACGCAGCTATACTTATAGTAAGGTCTTTTAAAGTACTAATAGCACTTATTATATACTTTAATATAAAAGTAAAGTAGTTTGATATTATTAATGTGTTTATTAACGCTTTTAAAGACTTAAGGAGTGCTTTAGTTATATGCTTCCTATTAAATAGCTTTAAGCGCCTTAGTATAGTAATAGAACTGGACTGCGCGCTCTATAGGCTGAAAGACTCTTTAGTACTATAGTATAAGAACTTCGCAGAAACGCTTAAAGGCCTTTAACTTAAGCCATTAGGTAAGGAGCCTTATATTTTTATAATAAAGGATTATATAGTCTTTATAGCATTTTATATTAATAATATTTAAGTATTATATAAGGCTTTTAACTTAGATTAGGCGACTCATTTGATTAAAGACTTAAAGAGGGTATATAAGCTTATAGTTATAGGAAATATCTCTTAATTCTTTAAAGTAAGGATTATTCAAAATAAAAAGATAAAAAGGATCTCCTTAGTTTATAATACCTATATTAAGAAGATCGCTTAAAAGTTCGGAGTTAATATAAGGAGAGTGCTTAGTACTCTACTATTAAAGAAGGAGTTTATTAAGAACTTAAGGTAAGCTTCCTTAGAAAAGGTAAAGGAGTATTAAGAAAAAATAGGCTCTATTCTTTATATAGCAATTATAATACGCTTAGATATTGCATTTATAGTCTTTCAACTGTCTTTCTTCTTAACTAATCCAAGCTTTAAGTACCTCTTAGCTATAGATTAGACGCTTTAATACTTATATAGTATGCGCTTCTTAAGAATTGCCTATAGCTTTAAGGCTAAGGAATACTAATTGGTTGCATCTTTAGATACTTCTTTTAAAGATGATTAAAAGACTTGCAAATCCTTTTAAAGATACGTCTTCTTTCTATTTAAAGGACTGATTATTTAAAAAGCGAATCGCTAAGCAACTATTACACTCTCTTCTATTAAAGCAGAACTCTATAGTATAGTTTCTATTATAAAGGAGATAATAGCTATAAAACGCCTCTTTAAAGAGATTCGTATAACTCCCTTTTTAAATGGAATATATATTATAATAACTAATAGACGATTCGGCTAATTATTATAGAGAATAAGAAGATTAAAATAAGCCTTTAATATATCGAAATCAGTAATATATAGATCTGCTAAAAGTATTAAAAAGGAAGCTTTTAAATAATCTACCTCTCTATTAAAGAGATATATATAGATAGGCTTATTAAGAACCTAAACTATTAGAAGTTTAAGAGCTTTATTCGTTTATTAAACCTTTAAAGCTTTTAAATAATCGTTTAGCAACTTATACTTATTAGCAAGTAATTACTTATTATTAAAAGACTTATACTTATAAGCTCCTACTCTCTTATAATTATATTTATTTGTTTTCTTTTATAAAGCGTATTGCAAAAGCTCTCTTATTTTTAAAAATATAAAATAGGTAACATTCTTAAGCCGCTATTATAAGGCGCAACCCTCTCTTAGATTCTCTTAGCTAAGGCCAAGAGCTAAGAAGCTATAGCTATAAGCTTTATATAGATCTCCTCTTAAAAGAGGCCTAAAGGCACTCCCTCGGCTAGAGGCCTGCTAGCGAATATACTAGCAATAGTAGGGGCAAAGGCAAAGGGTACGATAGAGGCGATAGGGGCAAAGGCAGCAGAGGCGAGGATAGGCGCAGCGGCGATAAGGGCTAAGGAGATAAAGGGAGAGATTATAGCAGCGGCTATAATAGCAGAGGCGAAGGGGATAGGAGCGGCGGCGGCGATAGTAAGAGCGAACGGGTCTAACTTAAAGGGGCTAAGAGCGAATAAAAATAGTATACTAAAAGCAGGGGAGGCAGTAGTACTACTACTTATAAAAGTAGCAGGCCCTCTTAATACTAAGGTCCAATCGCTTTTATCTTTTAAAATTAGCCTAAAACTTAATAAGACTTAATAAGATATACTATAGAAGCTTTAAAGCGCACCCTTTACTATATTAAGTAATAGTGCTACCTCCTCCCTAAAAGCGCTATAGGCGCAGGCTAATACGATAGCCTTTTAAAAGGTAAGGAAAGGTCTGCTAGCCTATTAGCAGCTATTACTTAATACTATATAATAAATGTAATATATACTAAAGGTGCTATTAAAGCACTAATAATCGAGATTGCTAGTGCTCTTATATATAATATAATATACGCATATATTATTACGCTCTATCGTAGGCTTAAGCATACGGCGCGCAGCAGGGGCAGGGCTCTTAGGTAGCGGCGGCGGCGGTAGGGGCGGCGGCGGCGGCAGTAAAGGCGATAGCAGCGGCAGCTTATTACCTAGCAGGCGCTAGGACGATCGCGCTAGGGTAGTAGCTCTCGAGGGAGCGCTAGCGACCTAGCGCAAAGTCAGTATAATAACGTAGGGTATAAGGACTCTAAGGGTCTTACTTTATAAGGGCAGCTAGGACTACGATAAGTAGGAGTTCCTTTTATATTTAAAAATTATTAGTATAAAGATAATATTTTTAAATAATAAAAGAGGGTTGTTTTTAAAAGAAGGAAAAGAGAACCTTTGCGATAGAAATACTCTATAGGAAGCCTAATAAAGCACTAGCATAGAATCGCGAAGATTCCTAAGCGCGCTTATTACTTATAGCGACCCTTTTCGTTTTAAAAGGAACGACCTCTAAAGGGGCAATATATAAGATTGAGCCTCTTTTCTTTATAACTGCTATTCTTTCTTTTATTTTATCTATATAGTTAAGCGATTCTAAAAGCATCGCCTAACTAAAGGGTATATTATATAAAATAGGCAGAGTCTCTACTTATTCTAAAGACCCTTTATATGACTCTGCTAAGTCATAGACTCTCCCTTTTCTTTCCGAAGTCTCCTTACTATATATATACTAGAGAATAATACAATCAATCATCTTCTCCTACTTCTGCAAGCCTCCTAAGCGACCTAATAAAGGCCCTCCAGCCGACTGCACCATAGTAGGATATTATTAAAAGCCGTCCCTAGCGGAAAAGAACTTCTTCGTTTAATATAACGATATAGAACCACCGAAGTGCAAGATTAAGTATAGTAGCAAGAAGTAGTGCAAAAGGCGTATTCTATAGGTCTAATATAAAAGAAACGAAGAAGTTAGAAAGCCCTCCCTATAAGAGAGCCCTTCTCCCTTATATACATAAGCAGCTTAAGGCTCTTTACCCGTTTATATAATATTATATAAGAATATCCTTTTACACCTTTAAGGTCGATTCGAAATAACCCTATATCGAATCGAGATTGCAAAACCTTAAAACGCCGTACTCCTAGGTAATTGCACCAGTTGGGGGTGCGGCCGTTATATTAGTATTCTTACTTGCATTCTTTAAATATTTTAAAAATAATAATATAAGATTATAATTAAGTAGGTATTCTAATATTCTTTACTTATAAGACTAGCTTATAGGTTAAGTTAGAAAAATCTTAGTCTTTATTTAAGGGTTTAAAATTGCTTATATTACCGTCAGTTCTTATAAAAGATTCGGAGGTTATATCAATTTCTAATTTGTCTTTTAAAGGGAATAAGGTTTAATTGCATTAATAAAAGCGTTTCAGTCAATTAGCTATAAAGGTTCCTTTAATATTAACTCTATTAAGTTCTTAAAGAGAATAGTATCCCTTTTCTTTTTACTTAAACTTAACCTTAAATAGATCAAGCTATTAATAATTAAGTTTAATATCTACTAATATATTAATACTTTTTATAATATTATAAATTAAGATAAGATCATCTTTTTAAATAAGATGCGTTTTAAGTACTTTAAAAGCAGCCTATGCCTCTTTAGCTTTTTTCCTATATTATTTCTTTTATAAAATGATTTCCTTTATATCTATATCTTAAAGCTTAAATTAGCAGCATCTTTTTATTAGCAAATCGGAATAGTTCTAAATTTGACTATAGTCGAATAATCTTTAAATAAGCTATTAAGATTTAAAAGGAAGCTATACCTCTTTACTATAAATAAAGAAAAATAGTATAACTCTAAATGGTTTATAGATTATCGTTTAATAATTAAAGAGTATTCTATAAAAGTATTTTATCTAATTCTTAAATCTTTTATAAGTAACTTTAAATAGACTATTAAGAATATCGCAATATCCTCGCTCTACTACTCTATTAGCTTTTAAATTATATATTAAGATTTAAACCCGCTTAATACTATATTTTTATAAAAAAGCTTTAACTACTCCTTTATTTTCAAAGCCTCTATTAATAGTTAGTCTATTAAAAAGTCTATAGCAATAGACTACGTCTTTTTAAAGGAACTTTATAATAGATTTAAAGTTAGCAGATCTTAAAGGTTATCTTTTAAGCCATCTTAATAGGTCTTCTTTTATTAAAATAAAATATATTATTCTATTTTTAATAGTTAGTACTTTTATAATATTAAGACTAACTTTATAAAAAAGGCCTAATAGCTAGGTTAGGAATAAGAGATTCTCTTTATAACTAGGTTTTTATTTCTAATAAAGGATATAGCTTTTTATAAAAGCTTTATAGTCTTTAAAAGAACCTTTTTAAAAGAATTTTCTTAAGAGTTAATAGTAAGTAGACTTAGCTCTTTAATAGCCTATCTCTTTATAAATATCTTAAATAGCCTTAGCTTATAGTTTATTATTATCTAAATAGAGTTATATAAGAAATAAGTTATTACTCCTTTTAAATAATCGCCTCCCTTATATTAAATAAATCAAGACTTTAGCTTTAAACTTTTGAAAATCCTTAAAAGGAACCGTCTTTAATTATTTAAACGTAATTAAAAATTTTACGATTTCTTTAAAGTTACCTAAGTAGTTAAGTGATAAAATTCTCTTACTTAACTTATAAGCTAGGACTGCGAGTTAAGTTCCTTTAAGGCGATATATTAATAAATAACCAACTTCATTCTTTACCTACTTATTAATATCTATTTTATCTTCTTTAATTAAATTAAAGGGATAGGGACGAGTTCTTTTTAAAAGGCTATCTATAGTAGTATTTTTCATTTTTAAAATATATTTAACTTTAAAGTCTATTAATCTTATTTAAATAATCTATTTTATTAATAAAGCTTTTAAAAGATCGCTTGTAGCTTTATTCAATTATTCTATTAGCACTTTAATATTAGTTTTAAAGATAAAGTAAGTACTATAGAGGTTGCTTCTTATCTTTTTTATTGCTTTTAAAGCGCCTTTGCATTCTTATTTAATAGTATTATACTTTATCTCTATTAGATTTTAAAGACTACTTTTAAAGTAAGCTAAATGTCTTTTTTATTAGCTATTAGCTTATTAAAGGATAGTACTCTATTTAATTAAGCTTGCGTCAACTATTAGTATCATTAGCCTAGCGTCGGCTTTATAGTTTATTTTAATTAAATATAGCACTTTAAGCAACGCTTACTTTAATTATTTCATAGCCTTTATTTAAGGTTCCTCTTATTAAAACTCAGCCCCTTTTTATAATAAGGTATAAATAGATACTGCCTTTTTAGCGAAATCCTTAATCTAAATGCGATAGTATACTATAATACTAATAAATGCGCGAGCTTTTACTATATTATTATATCTCTTCTATTTATCGATTTTAAGTACTTTAGCCCTTTAAGGACTTCGGCTATTAGAATTAATAATAAAACTAATAATTTGTTAAGATGGGTGATATAGCTATCACTTTAATATATTATCATATGACCCTACTACTTAGTCAGTAGGATATTAATACGTATATATCTATAGGGAAGAAAGGGGTAACCTTCCTTCTTTAACTCTTACTAATATATCGACTATCGACCTTTAGAAGCCTCCTTTACCTACTGCGCCGACTTACTTAAGTTCTATAGGTTATAAGCCTTAGCTAGACTGATAATAGATTATTAACTTCCTTTAAAAAGCACTTACGCTGCAACTATTAATAGGAAGTTGAACGAGACTTATAGTAAAAGGCGAGCAATCGGCGAATAAGAGGTATAATTCCCTATTTAGCCAACCTGTATTGCAAGAGGTATAATTCCTTGCTCTATAATCCTTTAGTACTATAAGAGGTATAATTCCTTGCTTTACTATGTTTTATAAGAGGTATAATTCCTTATATTATAGCTTAAAAACCCTTTTTGATAAGAGGACTTCCTCCCTATTTAATACTTCTATAATACTGCTATTTAATCATTTCAACTTTTTCGATAGGAGGAGTGCCCTTAACTATTTAATTTATTTGATTTTAACGCAATTCTATTTGAAACGGTAATAGCTTCTGATTCTAATTGAAACACTAAGCCTAAAGACCTCTAACTCTTTTAAAAGAACTAGCAATAATAGTTTAACAATTTAGAGCTTTACTTTAAGAGTAAAAGTATTGAAATAGCGATTTAATAGACACTTATTAAATATGCGAGTATAGTATCTTTTACCTCTTCTACTAATACTCTTACTTTAGTAGATAATACTATTAAAAAGAACCTCGCAGATATACTAAATAAGCTTAGCTTAAGAGCTTTAGTAGATAATAACCAAAGTTTCTAAAGGTAGATTTTAAATATAGAAAAGGAAAAGGAATATAAACTAGCCTTAGTTAAATATAAGCTTAAGATTAATAGAGGTTTAAGTGATAAAGACTGAGATTTTATTTAAGTTTATAATAATATAAAGATAAGATAAGATACTTTAAAGGCGAAATACTTTTAAATAACTACCTTTAATATTTAATATCTATTATAGTAGATCACTTTATTTTAATATAGAAAAGATAAAGATAGTAAGGATATAGATATAAATATGAATATAGACTTTGCTTAATCTATATGATATAAAGCGAGAAGGAGAGTAAGAGCTGCAGATCCTAAGATAGCTATAACTTTTAAGGAAACTCAGCTTTTTAATTTCTTATTTAATAGCCTCCCTCTTAAGTTCGCTATTATAAAACAATCTCTTCTTATTTAACCTAATCTTAAGATCTATAAGAAGATCGACCTCCTTTAAACTATTAAATAAGATCTCAAAGGACGCTTTAAATTAGCAAATGCCGCGTTATAAGGCAATAATAAGCCTAAAAAGAGGAAGGAGCGTAGGATAAGCCCTTAAGCTTATTAAAGATGCTACTTTTATAATAGTACTTATAATATTACTAATTATAAAGTTAAAGGCAATTAATTAATATAGTCGCTAGCTTCAATATTAAGAAGCAATTAAAGTAGAAGTTAAAAAGTAAACTACCCCTATCCTATTAAAGACTATAATTATTAAGGAAAGGCAAAGGAAAAGGATATTTAATTAAGACTTTAATAGATACCTCTAATAATAATAGTATGTTATTTAAACTTAAATCCACTTTTAATAATTTAAATAATAATTATAATAAAGATGCTTATATTTTAAAAGCTAATCTCTATAAGATCTTTGAATTTAATTAGTATAGTAATATTAGTTATATAGCATATATAATTAATAAGTCCTACGTATTTAAAGGCCTGCTTATTAAAATAAAAAGGCGCTTTATTAAGGTTAGTAGTAGAAGGTTATATATAGATTCGATAAGTATAGTAGAGATAAATGTCGCTAGCGTTTCTTTCCTTTTATAAAATATTCTCTTTATACCTAATTTAAATATTAATCTTTTATTTAATCGTAAGATCTATATAGAGTTGAATTATATAAGAGTTTTTAATAATCAATTTATATAATTTATAAATAATAACTATAAAGTGATCTTTAAAACTAAAATTAAAGATAGACTTTATATTATCTTAAAAGTGATATTATAAAAATTAACTCTTAAGTTAGACTTATAAGTAGATTCCTTTAAGTAAAGTGCACTCTTTACTTTAATATAATTAAGCGAGGATAGAGAGAATAAATGGACTCTTAAGCTAGGATCGCAAGTGAAATTCGCGAAAATGACTCTTAAGCTAAGACTATAGGTAGAATGCAATATATCTTTAAAAATGACTCTTAAGCTAGGATTATAAGTAAATCTAATAGATATAACTCTTAGGCTAAGACTGCAAGTAGATTCTGCAGATTTGCTAATAACGATTTTAAAACTAGGATTATAAGTAGATCTTACTATTTTTAAGAAATCAACTCTTAAGCTAAGACCGCAAGTAGATCTTGCGGTTTTATTAAAATTGACTCTTAAGCTAGGCTTATAATTAGAAAGCGGCAAAACCTTAAACTATTATTACTATTCCTTTTCAGCTGCTCATAATAAAGTATCGACTAATAATAGGCTACTAAAGCTATTAGAAGCTAAAAGCCTATTAAAGTATTAGCTAATATATAAAAGATTTGCGCATTTAAGGCTAAAGAAATTAAAGGACTTATATAAAGTCTTAACTTTAAAATAGAAGATTTAAATATTAAAGGATCGCTTAATATACTGAATTTGCAAGCTAATAAAACTTTGAAATCGGACGCAAATTAAACTTAATCTATAGAAAGATTTAATACTAGCGCTAATATCTATTAATACTACTAGACTATTTATAACTTTAATTAAAGGGAATAATTGGTTTTCTTAAATAGTAGATAACTCTATTTAATAGATATAGACTATTTGCGCTAAGATTAAATCTAAGCTTATAGAAAAGCTAGAAACTTAAAAAGTGATAGAAGAACGCTAAACCTAGTTAAAGCTAATAGCTATTAAGTCTAATAACGCATTAAAGATTAAGGTAATGCTTAATAAATAGGCAAAGTAAGGAGTTTATTATAAACTAATTATAATATATAAAGGTTTCTATTAGAATAGCATCGCTAAGCGAAGCATTTAGTAAGTAGAGACTAACTATCGCGCTCTATTATAAAATGCTAATTTACTATTAGAATTCTAAGACCTTATAGTTAAAGTAGATATATACTTATAAAATAGAATAGGTAATAGACTAATAGTTAATAGCACTTAAATATCGCTATATAAGGTATATTTCAAATAGAAACTAAGCCTAGACTATATCTGCGTCTTTAAAAGCGTCTACTATTCTTATATTAGCCTAAAGTCCTAGCCTATAAGTATAAAGAGTAAGAAGCTAATAGACTAAGGTAGAGAGTATATATTTATTAAGTATATTAAATAGATAATAAAGCAATAGATAGTATATACGCTAGATTTAAAGTAAGTAATTATATCCTTAATAGTTGAGTTTAATAAATCTTAAAATAGGAGAAGGCTATCTTTAAAGCTTTATATACTTAAAGATTCGCAAAGTATACTACTCGATAGTAATACTATTAAGCTAAACTAATAACCCCTTTCTCTTAACTTAAGTATATTAAGCGCACCCGCTGATCGACGACCTACTAATCGCTTAAAGGTTAAATAGACTATTCCTATTATTTGCGAACTGCCTTAAGTATAGAATAACTTCGATATTGTTATCCTTTTAATTAAAGTACTTATAGTAAAGGATATTCTTAAAATAGGTATAAATAATAATAAGCCTTTACTATTAGAAAGCAGTTCTTTAAATAATAAGCTTATAGAACCTATAATCGAACCTACGCCTTTGAAAAGGAATAGAGACTTAGAACTAAAAGACAACTTAGATAAACGCGAGTCTAAGCGTATCTAAGCTATAATAGTATATAGGATCTATAAGCTCGAACTTTAATAGAGCTTTGATAAAGATAATATGTTCCTAGCTATTAGGAAGATAATAAAAATCTCTCTTCTAAAGATATATAATAAAGCTATTAATAATCTAAAGAATAGAGTAGTATAGAATAAGGCAATTTAAAAGGAGATAAGTTCTCTTAATATAAATAGTATATAAATAGAAGAACTAACGCTAAAGGATGTGAACCTAGTTTTAATAAAATAGGTCTTTATAATTAAGATATATGCAAATAGGACCTTAGAACGTTATAAGGTAAGACTTATAGTTAAAGGCTTCTTTTAATAGTATAAAGAAGACTACTTCGATACGTTTGCGCTAATAGTTTGTATAAATACCCTTTGTATATTTATAATAATAGTAGCTGCTAAGGACCTTAAATGCAAATAGTATAATATTAAAAATGCATTTACTAAAGCGATTATAAAGGAATAGATTTTTCTCTTTCAACCTAATAGTATTCTTATATGCGCTAGCTACTTTCTTTATATACTTTATAGTATTTATAGGCTTAAATAATCAGCTTATAATTAGAACCTCTTATATAGCTTTACTCTAATAGAAATAGGATTCGTTTAAAGCTTAGCTAACCCTTATCTATTTACCTATGCTAAGCGAAGAATTAAGTTGCTACTATATATCGATAATATTACTATAGCTATAAAAATAACTACTTAATTAGATTAGTTCTTTATAACTATTTGAAAACGTTTTAATACTAAGGACCTAAAGGGAATTCATAAGATTCTTAGCATCTGTATTATAAGGAACCGCTCTACTTAAGAACTCTAATTAGATTAAGAGTAGTATATTAAAAAGATCCTAGACCGAATAAGACTCTCTACTTATACTCCTAACTTTAAGCTAAAGCGTACTTTAATTAAAGGAAAGTATAATAAGTTAAAGCCTACTAATAAAAATAAGTAAAGAGGAGATCTAAAGAAGTACTAATAGGATATTAGAGCAATTATATATACTATAGTATATATAAGACCAGATATCGCCTTTATTATTAGGCAGCTTAATTAAAACCTAAAGGATCCGACGATTCAATATAAGAATGCAGTTAAGCGATTTAAAAGGTACCTTCAATTGACAATTATATAAAAGATAAGATATAGACTAATGAAATATATAAGCGCAAAGCTTAAAGTATATACCAATTCCAATTAGGCAAATATAAAAGGTTAGAAAATTATATCTAAAAGCGTAGTAGTATTATATAATAGACCTATATTATAGGGAAGTAGGAAGTAGAAATCAATAGCTACCGCAAGTATTAAGGCCAAATATATATTAATATTATTAAATTGCAAGTAAGGATTATAGATCGCCTAAGTTTTAAAAGATATAAGTTTCGCTAAGTATATTAAATAAAATAGGAACTATATTAATCTTTAAGCAGATAATATAAGGGCGATTGCACTTATAAAGAATCCATACTTATATAAGCGATTAAAATATATTAATATTGCCTACCACTTTATTCGCAACCTTATTATAAAGAATAAGTTATCAATTACTTATATCCTAACCGATCGAATAGTAGCAAATGGATTTATAAAGCTATTAAAGATAGTTGCAAAGTTTAAAGCGTTTAAAGATATACTAAGGTTGCAGATAAGGGCTTAATAGGCTTAAGGACGACTCCTAGGCCCGCCCTGCGAGTCAGGTTATATAGTTTTATAAAGGAAAGTTTTTCAATCGACTCCTAGGCCTAGACCGCGAGTCAAATCATATAGTCTTATAAAGGAACGCTTTTAGGAAAATTGACTCTTAATCCCGCCTTATAAGTAGAGTTTGGTGATTTCAATAGAAGTTATTATTAATTGATTATTTTTAATTTAAAGAGATACTTAAGAATTAGATTAGCGCAAAAGGATAGTTGTTATTTTCCTAACTGCAGGTCAATCGGAATAAGGTCTAAGTAAGGGTATTAAAATAGGTAATATAGCTATTACTCTAATGTATTATCATATGACCCTACTGCTTAATCAGTAGGATATTAATACGTATATAGCTATAGGGAAGAAAGGGGTAACCTTCCTTCCCTAACTCTTACTAATATATCGACCATTGACCTTTAAAAGCCTCCTTTACCTATTGCGCCGACTTACTTAAGCTTAATAAAATCGATTTTTAAAATAGGTAGGATATTATTAAAAGCTATCCCTAGTAGAGAAGAACTTCTTTATTTAATATAATAATATAAAACTACTAAAGTGCGAGATTAAATATAGTAATAAGAAGTAGTATAAAAGGCGTATTCTATAGGTCTAATACGAAAGAAACGAAGAAGTTAAAGAACCCTCCTTATAAGAGAGCCCTTTTCCCTTATATATATAAGTAGCTTAAGGCTCTTTACCCATTTACGTAATATTATATAAAAATATCCTTTTGCACCTTTAGGGTCGATTTAAAATAATCCTATATCGAATCGAGATTGCAAAACCTTAAAACGCCGTACTCCTAGGTAATTGCACCAGTTAGGGGTGCAGCCGTTACACTTGCGGTCTTAGCTTAAAAGTCATTTCTATTAGATTTACTTATAGTCTTAGCTTAAGAGTTATTTTTTAAGATATATTGCATTCTACTTATAGTCTTAGCTTAAGAGTCATTTTCGCAAATTTTACTTATAATCCTAGTTTAAAAGTCTATCTATTCTCTTTATCCTTACTTAATTATATTAAGGTA
>JAENRP010000417.1:0-35279 GCA_024741835.1 Diplocarpon mali | reverse complement strand
AAATCATAGCTATACTAAATTTAGCTATAAACTCTATATCCTAGCTATAAGTCATAGTTCTATATTTAGCTATGACTTATAGTACTAAGTTTAGCTAAAACTATATTACAAATTAAAGGATTACGTATTGCATTACGTATACTTATATTGATTTATAATCTAGTATAACTCTAATATACTAGAAGGTTCTAAAAGCTTAAGATATTTTGTATATATAGATTGCTTTGCTCCTGTAGTTAGGAATCAAGCCTCCTAAGTCTCCAAGTTCAACAACTACTACTATTACTTACTACTCAATACTACCTTATACTCTCTTTACCATATCGGCCAGCCCTCATATTTCACACTTATACTCCTAACTTTAAGCTAAAGTGTACTCTAATTAAAGGAAAGTATAATAAGTTAAAGCCTACTAATAAAAATAAGCAAAGAGGAGATTTAAAGAAGTACTAATAGGATATTAGAGTAATTATATATACTATAGTATATATAAGACCAGATATTACCTTTATTATTAAGCAACTTAGTCAGAATTTAAAGGATCTAATAATTTAATATAAGAATGCAGTCAAGCGACTTAAAAGGTACCTTCGATCAATAATTATATAAAAGGTAAGATATAAACTAATAAAATATATAAGCGCAAAGCTTAAGGTATATATCGATTCCGATTAAGCAAATATAAAAGGTTAAAAAAGTATATTTAAGAGTGTAGTAGTACTATATAGTAGACTTATATTATAAGAAATTAGGAAGTAGAAATTAGTAGCTACTGCAAGTACTAAGGCCGAATATATATTAATATTATCTAACTATAAGTAAGGATTATAAATCGCCTAAGTTTTAAAAGATATAAGTTTCGCTAAGTATATTAGATAAGATAGGAATTATATTAATCTTCGAATAGATAATATAAGGGCGATTGCACTTATAAAGAATCTATACTTATATAAGTGATTGAAATATATTAATATTACTTACTACTTTATTTATAACCTTATTATAAAAAATAAGTTATTAATTACCTATATCCTAATTGATCGAATAGTAGTAGATGGATTTATAAAGCTACTAAAGATAGTTATAAAGTTCGAAGCATTTAAAAATATATATTAAAGTTATAAAAGATAGTAGGAGCTTAGTAGGCTTAAAGACGACTCCTAGGCCTGTCCTACGAGTTAGGTTATATAGTCTTATAAAGGAAAGTTTTTTAAATCGACTCTTAGGCTTAGACCGCAAGTTAAGTCATATAGTCTTATAAAGGAACGCTTTTGGGAAAATTGACTCCTAGTCCTACTTTGCAAGTAGAGTTTGGTAATTTCAATAGAGGTTGCTATTAATTAATTGTTTTTAATTTAAAGAGATACTTAAGAGTTAGATTAGCGCAAAAGGATAGTTATTATTTTCCTAACTATAGGTCAATTGGAGTAAGGTCTAAGTAGGGGTATTAAGATAGGTAATATAGCTATTACTCTAATATATTATTATATAACCCTACTGCTTAATCAATAGGATATTAATATATATATATATAGCTATAGGGAAGAAAGGGGTAACCTTCCTTCCTTAACTCTTACTAATATATCGACTATCGACCTTTAGAAGTTTCCCTTACCTACTGCGCCGACTTACTTAAGCTCAATAGAAGTAAGGTATTGTCGTGTAGAATGGGCGGAGTCTCCACTTATTCTAGAGACTCTCTACGTGACTCTGCTAAGTCATAGACTCTCCCTTTTCTTTCTAAAGTCTCCTTACCATATATATACTAGATAATAATACAATCAATCATCTTCTCCTACTTCTGCGAGCCTCCTAAGCGACCTAATAAAGGCCCTTTAGCCGACTGTATTATAGTTATAAGCCCTATAAGCACCTTAATATGCTTTCTCTTTGCATACAACCGGCTAAAGGGCCCTTCGAGCTCTTAACCGACTTTTCGAGTATTTATAATAACTTAAAGGACCTTCATTTTCAATTAATAAATCTCTATTTTCCAATCGAACCTTATTTGTAAACTCTATTTATATACCTAACCTTTTTTATTAAACTCTATTTAATATATCTGACTCTTTAAGTATCTTTAAGCCTTACTTTAATACCTTTGCCTTTTAAGTAAAGTGGTTTAGTAAATATATATTCTTTACTAAGCTCTATAATATTACCATTTTTACCGATCTAAGACTCCTATTTAAGTCAATTATAAAGACCGAGCCTTAAGCTCCCTTTATATAAGAGCTTAAGGAATTGGAAATGGCTAACCTTTGCATAGTATACGCAAGGTTGTATAAAGAGTATATAGCAACTCTATTTAAATAGATTTACGCCTGCTTTCCTTTAGGAGATCTGTTAAAGGCTCCTCTTCTATAGGCCTCTTATAAGGATATTAAGGATAAATATAAAATCCTAATAAAGGAGCACCTTATGCGCAAGGAAACTTGGAAGACCTAACGCAAGTATTATGAATTATTATTAGAATAGGTCTTTAAGACTATCGATAGAACGCTCTTAGCTTCCGCAATAGCTTAAGTATAAATCCAAGCTAAGAAGCTCTCTTCCTTAATACCTAATAGAAATACTCCTATAAGTGGAACTACTACTAACGACCCGCGTGCTAATTTGGTAAATTAGCAACTCTTACTCTAAGGCCTAGTATCTATTTTAAAGTATGATATTGCGCCTTCTAACAAGGCTATTTAATCTCAAATAAGGCTCTAGTATTGCGATATACTACGCTAAGACAAGACTAAAAGAACCAATACTTAGTAGTAGATCCAGGAGTAGTAGGAAGCGTATTACCTAATAGAATAATACAATCTCCTTAAGATTAAAGGGAGACTAGGAGTAATTGACTTTTGAAACTTAATTGTAATAAAGATTAATCTGAGTTAAGCGACCCGCTTAAAGGAGGAAATAATCACTAATAAGCAAATAGGAACCTTATATAAGCACAACCTAATACAGCTAAGCTGCGCCTTAGCAGGCATTAAATCCAATAGAGCAATTGATAATAAAGGGCTAGCAGTTTTTACTACTCAAGAGTCTCTCTTAAATGCCGAAACCCCTTTGCAAGCTCTAGCAAGTAGCTCCCGAAGTCGCTTTATAAGCTCTAAAAGGGAGATTAGGCCTAAGTGCCCTTATAAAGGCTTTAAAAATCACTATTAGAAGCCCTAGGACTATCGGAAACTATTATATACTATAAACAGGTATAAGGAAAATATAAAGGTTCTCCCCTCGCAAGAGGAGGTCCTATGAATATAAAAGGCATTAAACGCAGGAGACTAGTTCAAGGGTCTTTAAGTATGGCTTAAGGAGAATAATATTACAGTAATAGCAATTGATAAATTTAAAGGAAAGGCTTTAGCCTTTAAGGAGGATGGTTTAAGTAATAAAAGAGAGAACTCACTAGTCTTTATAATAATAGATCCCTTTGCCTTCGACGCTTTTAAAAAATCGTTTAATATCTACTACCTCTTTAAGCTAGAATGCTACCCGCTCTCCTTAAGTACGCTCCTTAATAATTGTGCAGCTACTTATATCGTTAATTCGAAGGATTTACTTATTACAGGCACCTTTAAGCCTTTTAGCGACTTATAGTAATATATTAAAGCAGGTACCTCAAGACTCCTAATTATTAAGAGAGGTAATAGATATATAGTAGACTCTCTTTTATAATATAACGGCTCTCTTATAAAGATAATACTGCGTAATATTACTATTATAAAAGAGTTTATTACTAATATTATCTTAAAGAGGCTCCTTACAGATAAGGGTTTTTAATACTCTAGAGTAGACCTTACTTTACGCTCTAGGAGTATTAGAGATTCTATAAAGCGAGCTTAATTAAAGCGTTGCTATAATCTCATTTTCTTTAAATATAAGCCTATTAACTATTTAGATCTTTTAAATATACTTTAATATAACTTCTTTACCTTAATAGTATTTCCTATAGCTAAGATAACGCTTTATAATAGGTTCTAGTCTAGCTATACACCTACTAAGGTATAGGATAATAATGTATATATATAGTATGTGAAATATGAGGGCTGGCCGATATGGTAAAGAGAGTATAAGGTAGTATTGAGTAGTAAGTAATAGTAGTAGTTGAAGAACTTAGAGACTTAGGAGGCTTGATTCCTAACTATAGGAGCAAAGCAATCTATATATACAAAATATCTTGAGCTTTTAGAACCTTCTAGTATATTGGAGTTATACTAGATTATAAATCAATATAGGTATACGTAATGTAATACGTAATCCTTTGATTTATAATATAGTTTTAGCTAAACTTAGTACTATAAGTCATAGCTAAATATAGAACTATAACTTATAGCTAGGATATAGAGTTCATAGCTAAATTTAGTATAGCTATAATTTCTAATCTAACTTAGCTAGTATAGCTGCTCTACCTTAGCTATTCCTACTTAGCTAGTATAGCTATGATTCTATATTTAATACGCCCCTTGAATTATAGCTTTAATAGCAATTAAAGAGCTTATTGCTAAGTGGTTTAAGGACTCGGCTAATTGAAGTTCTTTAGCCTAGTATAGCTATGATTCTATAATTAACACGCCCTTTAAATTATAGCTTTAATAGCAATTAAAGAGGTAATTGCTTTAGGGACTCGGCTAAATGAAGTACTTTAGCCTAGTAGCTATGATTCTATAATACGCCCTTTGATTATAGCTTAACTAGCAATTGCTAATTGCAAATTGCTTCTTAGGGACTCGGCTAAATGAAGTTCTTTAGCCTAGTAGCTATGATTCTATAATATGCCCCTTAATTATAGCTTTAATTGCAATTAAAAAGGTAATTGCTTTAGGGACTCGGCTAAATGAAGTTCTTTAGCCTAGTAGCTATGATTCTATAATACGCCCCTTGATTATAGCTATAATAGCAATTGCTAATTGCAGATTGCTTCTTAAGGACTTGGCAAATTAGGGTTCATTAGCCTAATAAGGCTATTTTCTTTAGACGAATCCCTTTTTAATAAGCTTCTCTAAAGCTTTTTAAGGTTGTAGTAAGGCCAGGTATATTATAGACCCCTTCAATTATAAGGTTAAGGCCTTACTCAGTCTTTATAAGAATATCCCTTTTGCCTTATATATATATATAAATAAATATATATATATATATTCGATTTTATAATAAAGAATCTTGTTTTTACCTTAGATAAATAGCTAAACTTAACGCCGCAAGAAGCTATACTAGTAAAGATTTCGCTTATATATTAATAAGTAAAGAAGCTGAGTTTTCTTACAACTCCTTTATAGATTAATATAAAACTACTAATTTACCTTCTCTTATACAATATATATAATAATTCTCTTAGTACCCTCTCTAAGGATGGCTTCTTAGCTAAGAGGAAGTACTAATATATAAGGTATAATATGATTATAAAGAGCTAGTCCAATAGCCACTCCCTACTGCTAGACGTACTATATTTGCAAGCCTCTTTCAACCTTATAAGGTAGAGTTATACTATAGTACCGTATAGGTCTAGGCACCCTAGTATAAGAAACTGATAATAGTGCCTAGTATATAGCTATAATAGCTTTTAAAAAG
Source organism: Diplocarpon mali (assembly GCA_024741835.1). Lineage (NCBI taxonomy): Eukaryota > Fungi > Ascomycota > Leotiomycetes > Helotiales > Drepanopezizaceae > Diplocarpon > Diplocarpon mali. Next base: position 29,717 of record JAENRP010000417.1, on the reverse strand, counting down.
CTTATTACTTAGCTACTTAGGTCCGCGACACGCTTCCTATTATCTCTAGAGGTTACTAGCTTATTATACTAGTACTTAGTCTTAGGGACTTAGGCCTTAATAGTTGGTTTCAGGCTCTAGGGGGGTTAGTTGAGGTCTTATAAGAAGTAGCTTACTAATATATATAGTAATAATAGCTATACCTGGCTTTTTATCGATAAAAGCTATAATAGAAGCTCCTTCTATTACTCAATTCGCGTAATTTGCCGAATAAGTAGGGTTACTATTTAAGTAATTGCTCATTTGTCAATTAGGCGAAGGTTAGTTGCGCAGATTGCTTAATTGGCTACGCTTAACTCAATACTGCGGGGTTGGCCTTAGCGAGTTGCTAATTGGCTGCGCTTAACTCAGTTTTATAGGTTCTTAACTTAGCGAGTTGCTGATTAGCTAAGATTAACTCAATTCTATAGGGCCGGCCTTGGCGAGGTGCTAAGTGCTAATTAGCTGCGCTGAAAACTCGATTTTGCAAGGAAGCGCCTTATCTCTTATCGGTAGACCTCTTAATAAATGGCTACTATATGAAATATAAGGGCTGGCCGATATAGTAAAGAGAGTATAAGGTAGTATTAAGTAGTAAGTAATAGTAGTAGTTGTTGAACTTAGAGACTTAGGAGGCTTGATTCCTAACTATAGGAGCAAAGCAATCTATATATATAAAATATCTTAAGCTTTTAGAACCTTCTAGTATATTGGAGTTATACTAGATTATAAATCAATATAGGTATATGTAATGTAATACGTAATCCTTTGATTTGTAATATAGTTTTAGCTAAACTTAGTACTATAAGTTATAGCTAAATATAGAACTATGACTTATAGCTAGGATATAGAGTTCATAGCTAAATTTAGTATAGCTATGATTTCTAATCCAACTTAGCTAGTATAGCTACTCCACCTTAGCTATTCCTACTTAGCTAGTATAGCTATGATTCTATATTCAACATAGTACCTTTGCGCTAACTACTTAGGCGCAAAGGCTCTTTAAGCGCTAGTTAAGTGTATTAAGGGAGTAAAGATCAAGGGAATATAAAGGCTAGAGTGCCCTATATACGCAATAGCATTTGCTAAGCAAGTTATTTCTTATACTACCTTTAAGAACCGATCTCTAAGGCCCTTCTTTAGGATCTCCTAGGATCTCTTTAATTTTTTAAATAACTTATATAATAGCTACTTATAGGTTCTTTTAATTAAGGATAAGTATAGCAATATACTTTAAACGTTCCTATTAAGATTGAAGGGTAGAGACATAGTTATAGAAGTCCTCTAAGCCTTTAAAGCATAAGTAAAATGCTAATATAGGCTTTCTATTTGCAAGATTAGGTAAGATAATAACACTTTAGTAATCTCCCTAAGGGAAGACTCTCTTATAAAGTACCAAAGATAGGTAAAAGAGGAGGGAATCGATTTAAAGCTTACTCCTACCTATATATACTAACCTATTGAGATAGGTGATATAGCCATCACTCCGATATATTGTCATATGACCCTACTGCTTAGTCAGTAGGATATTGATATATATATAGCTGAAGGGAAGAAAGGGGTAACCTTCCTTCCTTAACTCTTATTAATATATTGACTATCGACCTTTAGAAGTTTCTATTACTTACTGCGCCGACTTACTTAAGCTTAATAGGTTATAAGCCTTAAATAGACCGATAATAGATTATTAATTTCCTTTAGAAAGCACTTATGCTATAACTATTAATAGGAAGTTGAATAAGACTTATAGTAAGAGGCGAGCAATTGGCAAATAGGAGGTATAATTCCCTATTTAGCCAACTCGTATTATAAGAGGTGTGATTCCTTGCTTTATAACCCCTTTAGTATTATAAGAGGTATGATTCCTTGCTTTACTATATTTTATAAGAGGTATGATTCCCTGCGTTATAGTTTAAAAACCCTTTTTAATAAGAGGACTTCCTTCCTATTTAATACTTCTATAATACCCGCTATTTAATCATTTTAACTTTTCAATAGGAGGAGTGCCTTTAACTATTTAATTTATTTGATTTTAAATGCAATTCTATTTAAAATAGCAATAGCATCCGATTCCGATCGAAATACCAAGCTTAAAGACCTTTAACTCTTTCGAAAGAACTGGCAATAATAGTTCGACGATTTAAAGCTTTACTTTAAGAGCAAAGGCATTGAAATAGCGATTTAAAAGACACTTATTAAATACGCGAGAATAGCTCCTTATACTCCTTTTACCGATTCGTCTACTTCTACTTTAATAGCTAATATAACTGCTAAGGATTTGCTAAATATATTAAATAAGCTTAGCTTAAGAGCTTTAGTAGATAATAACTAAGAATCCTAAAGGTAGATTTTAAATATAGAAAAGGAGAAGGAGTATAAGCTGGCCTTAGCTAAATGCAAGCTTAAGATCAATAGAGGTTTAAGTGATAAAGATTAAGATTTTATTTAAGTTTATAATAATACAAAGATAAGATAGGATATATTAAAGGTAAAATACTTTTAAATAACTGCCCTTAATACCTAGTATCTATTATAATAAATCACTTTATTTTAATATAGAAAAGATAAAGATAGCAAGGATATAAATATAAATATAGACTCTGCTTAATCTATATTATATAAAGTAAGAAGGAGAGTAAAAGCTATAGATCCTAGGATAGCTATAACTTTTAAGGAAACTTAGCTTTTTAATTTCCTACTTAATAGCCTCCCTCTTAAGTTTACTATTATAAAATAATCTCTTCTTATCTAACCTAACTTTAAGATTTATAAGAAGATCGACCTCCTTTAAACTATTAAGTAAGACCTTAAAGGACGCTCTAAATCAGCAAATGCCGCATTATAAGGCAATAATAAGCCTAAGAAGAGGAAGGAGCGTAGGACAAGCCCTTAAGCTTATTAGGGATGCTACTTTTATAATAGTACTTATAATATTACTAATTATAAAGTTAAAAGGCAATTAATTAATATAATCGCTAGCTTTAATATTAAGAAGCAATTAAAGCAGAAGTTAAGAAGTAAACTGCCCTTATCCTACCAAAGGCCGCAATTATTAAAGAAAGGCAAAGGAAAAGGCTATTTAGCTAAAACTTTAGTAGATACCTTTAATAATAATAATAGGTTATTTAAACTTAAATCCACTTTTAATAATTCAAATGATAATTATAATAAAGATGCCTATATCTTAAAAGCCGATCTTTATAAGATCCTTAAATCCGACTAGTATAATAATACTAGTTGTATAGCATATATAACTAATAAACCCTACCTATTTAAAGGCCCGCTTATTAAAATAAAAAGGCACTCTATTAAGGTTGGCAGTAGAAGGTTATATATAGACTTAATAGGTATAGTAGAGATAAATATTGCTAGCATTTCTTTCCTTTTGCAAAATGTTCTTCTTATACTTAGCTTAAGTATTAATCTTTTATCTAACTATAAGATTTATATAGAGTTGAATTATATAAGAGTTTTTAATAATCAATTTATATAGTTTATAAATAATAATTATAAAGTGATCTTTAAAGCTAAAATTAAAAATAGACTTTATATTATCTTAAAGGTAATATTATAGAAATTGACTCTTAAGCTAAACTTATAAGTAGATTCCTTTAAGGAAAGTGCACTCTTTGCCCTAATACAATTAAGTGAGGATAAGGAGAATAGATGGACTCTTAAGCTAGGATTACAAGTAAAATTTGCGAAAATGACTCTTAAGCCAGGACTATAAGTGAATTTAGTAGAAATGACTCTTAGGCTAGGACCGCAAGTAGATTCTGCAAATTCGCTAATAATAACTCTTAGGCTAGGACCGCGAGTGAAATTCGCGAATTTGTTAAAGATGACTCTTAAGCTAAGACTGCGAGTAGATCTTGCAGTTTTATTAAAAACGACTCTTAAGCTAGGCTTACAATTAGAAAATAGTAAAACCTTAAACTGCTATTACTAGTCCTTTCTAACTGCTAATAATAAAGTATCGACTAATAATAGGCTACTAAAGCTATTAAAAGTTAAAAGCCTATTAAAGTATTAGCTAATATATAGAAGATTCGCATATCTAAGGCTAGAGAAATTAAAAGGCCTGCATAAGGTCTTAACCTTAAAATGGAAGATCTAAGTACTAAAGGATCGCCTAATATACTGAATTTGTAAGCTAATAAAACTTTAAAATCAAACGCAAACTAAGCTTAATCTATAGAAAGATTCGATATTAGCACTAATATCTATTAATACTACTAGACTATTTACAACTTTAATTAAAGGAAATAATTGGTTTTTTTAAATAGTAAATAATTCCATTTAATAGATATAGACCATTTACGCTAGGACTAAATCTAAGCTTATAGAAAAGTTGGAAACTTGAAAAGTGATAGAGGAATACTAGACCTAGTTAAAGCTAATAGCTATTAGGTCTAATAATGCATTAGAGATTAAGGTAAAGCTTAACAAATAGGTAAAATAAAGAGTTTGCTATAAACTAATTATAATATATAAAGGTTTCTATTAGAATAGCATTATTAAGCAAAGTATCTAATAAGTAGAGACTAATTATTGCACTCTATTATAAGATGCTAACCTACTACTAGAATTCTAAGACCTTGCAATTAAGGCAGATATATACTTATAAAATAGAATAAGTAGTAGACTAATAGTTAATAGCACTTAAATATCGCTATATAAGGTATATTTCAAATAGAAACTAAGCTTGGACTATATCTGCATCTTTAGAAGCGTCTACTACTCTTATATTAGCCTAAAGTCCTAGCCTGTAGGTATAAAGAGTAAGAAGCTAATAGACTGAGGTAGAAAGTGTATATTTGTTAAATATATTAAATAGATAATAAAACAATAGATAATATATGTGCTAGATCTAAAGCGAATAATCATATCTTTAGTAATTGAGTTTGATAAATCTTAAAATAAGAGAGAGCTATCCTTAAAGCTTTATATAATTAGAGATTCGCAAGGTATACTACTTAATAGTAATACTATTAAGCCGAACTAATAACCCCTTTCTCTTAGCTTAGGTATATTAAGTGCACCTGCTAATCGACGACCTACTAGTTGCCTAAAGGCCGAATAGACTATTCCTATTATCTGTAAACTACCTAAAGTATAGAATAACTTTAATATTATTATCCCTTTAATTAAAGTACCTATAGTAAAGGATATTCCTAAAATAGGTATAAGTAATAATAAGCCTCTATTACTAGAAAGCGGTTCCTTAGATAATAAGCCTATAGAACCTATAGCTAAACCTATGCCTTTAGAGAGGAATAGAGACCTAAAACTAAAAGACGCCTTAAATAAATGCGAATCTAAGTGTATCTAAGCTATAATAGCGCATAGGATCTATAAGCTTGAACTTTAATAGAGCTTTAATAAAGATAATACGTTCTTAGCCGCTAAGGGAATAATAAAAATCTCTCTTTTAAAGATATATAATAAAGCTATTAATAACTTAGAAAATAGAGTAGTATAGAATGAGGCAATCTAAGAGGAGATAAGCTCTCTTATTGCAAATGGCATATAAATAAAGGAACTAACGCTAAAGGATATAAACTTAGTTTTAATAAAGTGGGTCTTTATAATTAAGATATATATAGATAGGATCCTAGAATATTATAAGGTAAGGCTTATAGCTAAGGGCTTCTTTTAATAGTATAGAAAAGACTACTTTAATACATTTGCGCCGATAGTTCGTATAGATACCCTTTGTATATTTATAGCAATAGTAGCTGCTAAGGACTTTAAATGCAAATAGTATAATATTAAAAATGCATTTACCAAAGCGACTATAAAGGAATGGATTTTTCTCTCTTAACCTAATAGTATTCCTATATATGCTAACTACTCTTTTTATATACTCTATAGTATCTATAGGCTTAAATAATCAGCTTATGATTAAAACCTCTTATATAGCTCTGCTCTAGTAGAAATAGGATTTATTTAAAGCCTAGCTGACCTTTATCTTTTTACCTATACTAAGCGTAGAATCAAATTGCTTTTATATATTGATGATATTACTATAGCTGCGAAAATAACTACTTAATTAGATTGGTTCTTTATAATAATTCGAAAACATTTTAATACTAAGGATCTAGGAGGAATTTATAAGATCCTCGGCATCTATATTATAAGGAACTGCTCTACTTAAGAACTCTGATTAAATCAAGAGTAATATATTAAGAAGATCCTAGACCGAATAAGACTCTCCACTTATACTCTCAACTTTAAGCTAAAGCATACTCCAATTGAAGGAAAGTATGATAAGTTAAAGCCTATTAATAAAAATAAGCAAAGAGGAGATCTAAAGAAGTACTAATAGGATATTAAAGCAATTATATATACTATAGTATATATAAGACTAGATATCGCCTTTATTATTAAGCAACTTAGTTAGAACTTAAAGGATCTGATGATTTAATATAAGAATATAGTCAAGCGACTTAAAAGGTACCTTCAATTGATAATTATATAAAAGGTAAGATATAAACTAATGAAATATATAAGCGTAAAGCTTAAGGTATATACCAATTCTAATTAGGCAAATATAAAAGGTTGGAAAAGTATATCTAAAAGCGTAGTAGTATTATATAGCAGACCTATATTATAAGGAAGTAGGAAGTAGAAATCAATAGCTACTACAAGCACTAAGGCCAAATATATATTAATATTATTAAATTGCAAGCAAGGATTATAGATCGCCTAAGTTCTAAAAGATATAAGTTTCGCTAAGTATATTAAATAAGATAGGAATTGTATTAATCTTTAAGTAAATAATATAAGGGCGATTGCACTTATAAAGAACCTATACTTATATAAGCGATTAAAATACATTAATATTGCCTACTACTTTATCTGCAACCTTATTATAAAGAATAAGTTATTAATCACCTATATCCCAACCGATCGAATAGTAGCAAATGGATTTACAAAGCCACTAGAGATAGTTGCAAAGTTTAAAGCATTTAAAGATATACTAAGGTTGCAGAAGATAGTAGGAGCTTAGTAGGCTTAAGGACGACTCCTAGGCCCGCCCTGCGAGTCAGGTTATATAATCTTATAAAGGAAAGTTTTTAAATCGACTCCTAGGCCTAGACCGCGAGTTAAGTCATATAGTCTTATAAAGGAATATCTTTTAGGAAATTTGACTCTTAGTCCTACCTTATGAGTAGGATTGGTAATTTTAATAGAGGTTACTATTAATTGATTGTTTTTAATTTAAAGAGATACTTAAGAGTTAGATTAGCGCAAAAGGATAGTTATTATTTTCCCAACTATAAGTCAATTAGAGTAAGGTCTAAGTAAGGGTATTAAGATAGGTGATATAGCTATTACTTTAATATATTATCATATGATCCTACTACTTAATTAATAGGATATTAATACATATATAGCTAAAGGGAAGAAAGGGGTAACCTTCCTTCCCTAACTCTTACCAATATATCGACTATCGACCTCTAGAAGTTTCTGTTACCTACTGCGCCGACTCACTTAAGCTCAATATAACCTAATAAAGGCGTAGAGCAAGTAGAAAGGGAGTTAATTAAACGCTTTATTAAAATAAGGATTTACGCTAGGCTTTTAGCAAGCCTTTGGCTAAAGGTTGTAAAGGCTACTATATACCTTTATAACATCTTCCTATTTATTAAGAAGAAGATAATCTTACTAAGCGAAGCTTTCTATAGTTGGTTTAAGTAGTATTTTCGATTTTATAAGCCGCTACTTATTAAGCAAATAATAGTAAGCTTAAAGCCTAACTAGAGTCGCGTTTATACGTATAGTGCTTACGCATACCCTTTAATTAGGGAGAGGGAGGTAGGGAGGGACTGCCGAACTTTTAAAATTGAACTACAAGGGCATTTAAATTACTTAATTAAATATATTACCTTTAATATTTATAGAATCTAGGTTCCTATGCTTTAGCAAGTAATAATAACTTATAATATTAAATTCGATAAGTCTCTCTTTTATAATCTAAAAGCTAAGCGCGCAAATCCTATATCGCATTAGGAACTTAAGATAATCTTCTAATTAATTAAAGAGGGAGAGGGAGCTTAGGACGCTAAGTTCGAAGGCATTTTCGAAGAATCGGAGCTTATTATAGGGCCGAATACAATCGCCGCAAAAGAATCCGCCGTATAAGAAGAGCCTATATTATAGACCGACGCTACTCTATAGCCTCTAACTAATGATATAGAAGGCCTTAACTTAAATCCAAAACCGAGAGACCCACTTAGAAACTCAAGGGTAGAAGCAAGCGAACTAGAAGCTACTTCGCCAGTCTTTAAGAAGGCAAATAGCGACTAAAGCTTAAGGGTGATAATTCCCTATAAAGGCCTTATTAAAAAAGGAACTATAGACAATTCTAAAGGAGTCTTTAGAGATGAGTTCTATAAGGCGATCGGCAGATCTTTAGCTACTATTCTATATAAGAATAGAGATAGCTTAAGGGCTTTAAGATAGAGTCTTTAATTATAAAGGCAAGCCCTAGTGAACTCTAGTAGAAGGCTAAAGGCACTATTACCAAGATCTAGGAGGAGCTCTAATAGTCTTATAAAAAGCGACCTAGTAAGAGGAGCAGGCCCTAATAATATAATACCTTAAGTTATAATACTAGCTTAAAGACTATAGACTTAAGAGATAAAGCTACCTAGACTCTTAAAGGAACCTTTAGTAATAATAAAAATAGAGGAAGAAACCTATAGAGAAAAGCGCAAAGAGGAACTCACTCTTTTTAAGTAAAAGAGGATAAGACGCTTTAGTATTAAGCAATAGAAGACTTTAAAAGTATACGCTATTGCTTTAAAGTATATACTCTCTTAAAGTAATATTAATTTACCTTGCTCCTTATATATATAAAAGTTTATATTAACCTTTTAAGCGAATGAATAAATAAAAGAGGATAAGAAGGACTATTTAATAGTTTATATAATCGTTAAAGCTATAGTTGATAATCAAGTAAAGGATAGAGTATAGTCTCTTAATTGCCTATAGTACTAAGGCTCTCTGCCGAAGCCTTCGAAAGGATAGCTAGACCTAGAGAAGCACCCTTTTAGCAAACGATTTAAAGAAGGAGGGCGCTAGGAGATTAGGAATTTAGAATCTCAAAGTTGCTAGAGAATTGTATAAAGGGACTACTCAAAGCCCTTGCTAATACTATTAAAATAGGTTTTTACTTATAAGGTTAATAGCTTTAGCAAGCTTCTAAAGTGCCGATTATAGCTAGTTATATAAGAGGATCTTTAAGATAAAGCTTTAATTTTCTTAACTTACGTAGCTATACTTATAGCAAGGTCTTTTAAAGTACTAATAGCGCTTGCTACGTACTTTAATATAGAAGTAAAGTAGTTCGATATTATTAACGCATTTATTAATGCTCTTAGAGACCTAAGGAGTGCTTTAGTCATATACTTCTTATTAAATGGCTTTGAGCGCCCTAGTATAGTAGTAGAACTGGACTGCGCGCTCTATAGGCTAAAAGACTCTCTAATACTATAGTATAAGAACTTCGCAGGAACGCTTAAGGGCCTTTAACTTAAGCTACTAAGCAAGGAGCCTTATATTTTTATAATAAAGGATTATATAGTCTTTATAGCGTTTTATATCGACAATATTTAAGTATTATATAAGGCCTTTAACTTAGATCTGTAACGACACAGAACCGCCGAAGTGCGAGATCAAGTATAGGAGCAAGAAGTGGTGCAAAAGGCGTATTCTATAGGTCTAATACAAAGGAAACGAAGAAGTTAGAGAGCCCTCCTTAAGGGAGAGCCCTTCTTCCTTATATATATAAGTAGCTCAAGGCTTTTTATCTATTTATATAATATTATATAAGAATATCCTTTTGAACCTTTAAGGTCGATTCGAAATAACCCTATATCGAATCGAGATTGTAAAACCTTAAAATGCTATACTCCTAGGTAATTGCACTAAATAGAGGTGCAGCTATTATACTACCCCCCTCCTTTAAGAACGCTTACCTATAAGTATTGGTAGGTTATAATGATTTTCGTATAGTAATATACTTAGTATATTATTATACAAATAGTACTATTCTATATTTGGTTTAGCGCAAGTCGTGTTATGTACTTAAATTTGTTTTTCCCTTTATAGGATCTTCCTTCTTTAGTATAATAATTATATATAATCGCATAGGTCCCCTACTCCTACTACTATAGTATAGGGCTAATGCATAGTAGTAGAAACAATTACTACTACTATTAATATTATAAGTAAGTTTACCCTAGTCCAGGGTCGAATCGCGTCTAATACGCATAGTGCCAATCCCTTTGCTGTTAGGCGCCCTTGCGGTAGCCTACTGCGTTTGTTATTACTAGTACGTGCGGCGCCTTATGCGCAATATCGTATATAAGTGCGAATTTAAGTCTAAATATAGTAAAAAGTGCTACTAGTACTAGGAGCAGAAAGCGGAGTGTATCCCTATAAGTACCTCGAATCGACTCTAGAGTTCTATTCGCGCTAATACTTATTTATAGCTTCCCTCTTATATTAGAGAGGAGTTCGCAGCGCTATCCGCGGCCCTTAAGGAGTAGCAGGAGGAGGCTGCCTAGCAATAAGAGGAGGACGACGGTAGTGATAATAATAACGCGCGGGCGGTTTTAGTAAGGAACCGCAAGATGCTCTATTAAAAGGCGGTCTAGCGCGCTTAGATCCTTATTAACCTCCTGCTAATAGCTAGCGCAAAGGCTCTAATTAGCCGCATTTAACTCGAGCGCGCTAGCCTTGCAAAGCTCTACTCTATAGCTAAGGCTATAGTAAGCCAGCTAAAAGGGGTCTAGGCGATAGTTGCTATAAGTTAAACCTGAATTAGTATCGAATCGATTGCTAACTTTCTAATAAGAGCGTAGCAACCTTATCAAATCCTAGCTAGCAAGGTTAAAGCAATCTAGCTAAATTATACTAGGCCTCTTAAGGTCTATCGCTGCGTTAATAGAGCGGACTACTTTAGCAATAGAGTCTTTTATAAGGGAAAGGGGGCTTATAGTAGCAAGGGTAGCATTAGGCGCGGCGGCTAATAGGGCGGCGCTAGTAGTAGCAAAAGGAGGTTAGGGTCGTTTTAGGTAGAAGCGTAGATAAGAGGCGAGCTTTAGCTTTAGAATAGAATTGGAGCTTATCTCCTTAAGCGCAGAGGAGGAGGGGTCGGAGGAGTTATAAGGGGAGGGGGTAGTAGGCCTGGTATTATTATTTTTATATTTTTTTATTATTTTTCTCCTTTTTTTTATTTATTTATATTTTTAAATTTATTTACTAACTTATTTTATATTTGGCCTATTATCTTTTAAGTAATTATAATTATCTATACCGCTTTCCTAAGCCTTTAGCTAAGCTTATAAGTTCTAAGGTGGTCCTAGCTTTATAGGATTAGCCTAATAAAAGTCGCGAATCTTATATAAGGATTTTGTAAAATTTAAGGCGCAATACTAACTTAAATTAAAGTTATAACTAGTCTATTTGACCTAATACTCTAGGTTCCCTTAAGATAGGTGTATACTTAGTATCTTAGATACTTTATACTCTTCCTACCTTACAATCTTTTCTATAGTAGGCTAGGGTTATTTCTAACTTAGCAAAGGGTTCTGCAGATCTTTGAATAATAGCTTAAGCGTAAAGATATTATATATTATAAAACCTATAGGCAGCTTGATTTAATATAAATTGCCTACCTTTTTAAGAACCTTAAAAGGACTATCCTATTAATTGGCCAGTTTCCTACTAAGGCGGTAGTTCTTAAGATTTTTTATTAAAAGGTAGATTATATCTCTAGGTTTTTAATTAATCTCCCTTTAGTATTGATTTATAGATATACGCATTTTCTCTTAAGCGCATTCTATATTGCCTTTCGCTACTTCCTAGGCTAAGTGTATCCTCTCTACTACTAGTCTAGCCTCTGCTTAATTCAATCTCTCTTATAGGCTAAATGGTTTTAAAAAGATCTAGTCCTAATTTATCTAAGGTGCAACTCTATACTTAAGCTAATATAAGGTTATATTAATAGAAGCATAAGAGAGGGTAGATTGTATATAATCTATTAATAGAATTAGCTTACTTTAATTATCTTAATAGTAATTAATAAAAGGTTATAGCCTTAAATTAATATACTTATTTATAATCTCCGTTTAACTGTTAGTCTCTTTATAGTATGCTATAAAGAGTTTAATCTTAATACTAATAATATAGTAGAACTCTCTTTAAAATGAGGAGACGAATTAAGGGCCTTAGTCTAAGGTAATTATCTCTAAGGTATAGCCGAATCGATAAATCTATTAAATAAATAATCAGGCGGTTCCTTAAGCGTTAATATCCTTTTAATAAAAGATTATAATAGCGCTCTTACTAAGTCGGTTTATAAAAACCAGGATTCGATCAAAACTATGCTTATTAGGAGGGAAATCCTTAAAATCTATATATAAGTGCTATATAGGATAATTAGGAATAGGAAGGGGCTATAAGAGGCCTTATTATTTAATTATCTTTAAATATAAGAATTGATAAGGTCTGCAGTTTGTAATAAATCTTTTGTAATCTAAACCTATCCTAACCTAATAGTACTTAGGAGTAAGAAGCTAATAGATCTTTAAGCTACTAAGGTACGCGCTTAAAGGTTAGTTATAAGCTTCTTAAATTAGATAAGTATATAAGAGAGTATTATAGCGTACGCAAAGACGCTCCTTAAAGTAAAGTAATCTGTCTTTTAAGGAGTAGTTCTTAAGGAGGTTAGTACGAATCTCTTAAAAGGATTTGCAATTGTTTTAATAAAGCTTTTCGATCAAATTAAAGGAATCCTTAGGTTGATTCAAGGTCGAATTAAAAATATCGGTTGATATTAGGGCTAAGGTACCTTTAGTAGATTCGGAGAGAAATTTATCGGCTAGTTCGGTATTAATTCAAAGGTCCAATTGGGCAAGTGTTATGCAGAAAATAGGCTAAATATGCTAGTACGCGCCCTAAGGTGTGGATTCACATTTTGGCCGAGCGGTATTATACACAATAGCAAGGGAAAGCAAAACCCAGGATCGGCTATCTAGCTTTACTTATTTATAAACTGGCATATCCTACTCTTAGCAGCTAAGAATATTAGCCTTCTAATTGTCTTTGCTAAGAGTATATATAATTTGAAAATTAAAGTTAAATAAAAATTCCATCTATTAGTATTGTTTTATAGTTAGAACCTTAGTAGCTATAAAGTACTTAAAGGAGCGGTAATCTAAGTAAATATCAACTCGCTCTTTAAGTAATATAAGCTTAGGTCTCTATTTATAGTAGGATTTAATAATAGTAAAGAGTTCCTTATTATATATTTCCCAATTAGGTTTATAGCTAAAGAGTATATGCGAATAGAAGCCAATTAAGTACTATTGCTTATTAGAGTATTACTAAGAAAGTACTCTAGCGACGACGCTATTAAAAGCATCAGTTTCCAGCTTTATAGGTAAGTCGGGGTTAAAATGGTAAATCTGCTAAATTAAAAGCAACTACTTGCAAAGCTCTTTAAAAGCGATTTAGCACTCTTCTATCTAATTCCAAAGTACTATTAGTTAGGTTAAAATAAAGAGGGGTTTAGCAATTAGCCTAAAGTTGCAAATAAATTATTAGTAGAACTTATAAAATCCTAAGTAGGACTTCACTTTAGTAATAGTTTTTAAGTACTTCTAATTGCGCAATAGTTCGACCTTTTTAAGGTCCGGTTTAATCCTAGTTATTATTAAAATGTATTTAAGATATTAAGTTTAAGTAATATAAAACTTGCACTTCTTAATATCTACTTAAAGGCCAGCCTTTAAGAGTTGTTTCAGCACCTTTTTAATATAACCCTAGTGCTCTTTAACATTCTTAAAGTAAATTAAAATATTATCCAAATACGCTATATAAAAATCATTTAAGTAATCTAAAAGAATATCATTTATATACTACTAATAAGTACTAGGTCTATTATAGAGGCCGAATAGGAGAACCTTATATTTATAGGATCATACCTTATTTGAAAGGTAGTATATTCCTTTAATTTAAGGTCTATTTATATTCGATTAAAAGCGGCTTAAATATCTAACTTTATAAAAATCTTAGCTTTAAATACTTGCTTTAAAAGCTCATTTATCCTTAGAATCGGGTAAGCGTCCTTTTAAGTTAATGCGTTTAGCTTCTAGTAGTTTATGCAAAATCGGAGGCTACTATCGGCCTTCTTTACAAATAGCACTAGCAAAGCAAAAGGGCTAGTACTTATCTTAATAAAGCCTTTGTCTAAATTCTCAAGTAAGTACTCCTTTATAACCTTAAGCTCCTTAATAGATTGACGGTAAAAGGGCAAATAGGCGTTAGGCAAGGGCCCTTTTAGCTATATCTTATGATTATAGTACTAATAGGAAGGAAGGGTATCTATATTCCTTTTTAAAAAGACTTATTTTAAAGATTAGTACTATTTTAAGAGTCAATTGTTAATTAGCTTTTTAATATTAGGATTCTTAAGCTTATATCTTTCCTTTAGAATCCTATCTACTTTATAAATACTAGTTTAAAAGAACTTAATCTCCTTACGCTTTATATTATAATAAAAGGCATTAGTACTAATTTCGCAAATAGGAACCGCAGCTTTAGGGCATTTGCAAATAAGGTCAGAATATAATCGATTCGTATTAGACTATTTTCTTAGATCTGGCTTAGTTATAAATAGGGGTGCTAGCCTAATAATAGCAATAGGGATCTCGCGCTTAGCTAAGACTATTAAATTGATATAAGACTATCTTCTATTAATCTATTAAGCTTTATCTATAGCTATTTCCTATTCTCTATAATTAATATTAGCTTAATAATCGGATTGGATCCAAAGTCCTTTAAAAGGGGGAAGACGAATGACGATTTCCTTTATAAATCAGGGAGATAAGGGGTAATATAAAGGCTATATAAATTGGTTTTCCTTTAAATTAAGTTTAAGTCGGAATTAGCGTATCCATTTGACTCTAATAATAGCATTGCGCTAGCTTAAGTTAAGAATAACCTAAAGGTAGTTATAAATACGCCTTCTATTAATTATTAAATAAAAGCGTATATAGTATATAGCTTACGCGCGAATAGTATTCTAAAATCTATAAATAGGAATAAGGGCTAAAAGAGAAAGAATTTTAAAGCCAATCGCTTTTAAAAGACATATAGAAAGGGAACAATTTAAAAATAGGTAATTAAGAGCTTTAGTATCTACTAAAGCTAATAATAATACTTTAAGTCCATTTATACTAATAGTATAAGAAGTTAGGAATTGCTTCCTTCCTATTAAAGAGTTAAGATCTAGCTTTAATAAGTCGCACTTTCGCAAGCTTAAGTAGGAGTCTTTTCCTAAGCCTTTTCATTTTCCTAATCTTCTTCTATTTTAATCCTATTCTTAATTGAGTCTAAAGTCGGATTAGCTTCCTTTATATCTTTTAAAGTATTAATCTTATTTATAAAAGGGCACTCGGTCTTATAATAATTAATTTTACTATAGGTCTAATAGGTAGCTTGCTTAAAGGGCAAAGTAAGAGAACTAGCCTTAGCTAGCATATCTTAGCGAAAAGGGGTAGTAGGCTTTAGAGCTAGTGGCCTAGAAACTCAGGTAGTACTTTTAGCGCTCGGACCGCAAGCGGTCTTATTAAAGAGCGAATCGGATATCTTTTAGTATAATACTAAGGTCGCCTTACTTTTAGTCAAAGGGTTAAGAAGTTAATTACTTTAGCGTTCGGCATTAAAGGCATTTAATTAATTAATTATAATAGTATAATCTGTTGAGATGGGTGATACAGCTATCACTCTGATGTATTATCATATGACCCTATTGCTTAGTCAGTAGGATATTGATACGTATATAGCTATAGGAAAGAAAGGGGTAACCTTCCTTCCTTAACTCTTACTAATATATCAACCATCGACCTTTAAAAGCCTCCTTTACCTACTGCGCCAACTTACTTAAGTTCAATAGGTTATAAGCCTTAGATAGACCAATAATAGATTATTGACTTCCTTTAGAAAGCACTTGCGCTGCAACTATTAGTAGGAAGTTGAACAAGACTTATAGTAAGAGGTAAGCAATCGGCGAATAGGAGGTATAATTCCTTATTCAACTAACCTATATTATAAGAGGTATGATTCCTTGCTTTATAACCCTTTGGTACTATAAGAGGTATGATTCCTTGCTTTACTATGTTTCATAAGAGGTATAATTCTCTGCGTTATAGCCTAAAAACCCTTTTCGATAAGAGGACTTCCTCCCTATTTAATACTTTTGTTGAGATGGGTGATATAGCCATCACTCCGATGTATTGTCATATGACCCTACTGCTTAGTCAGTAGGATATTAATACATATATAGCTATAGGGAAGAAAGGGGTAACCTTCCTTCCTTAACTCTTACTAATATATCGACTATCGACCTTTAGAAGCCTCCTTTACCTATTGCGCCGACTTACTTAAGCTTAATAGGTTATAAGCCTTAGATAGACTAATAATAGATTATTGACTTCCCTTAGAAAGTACTTGCGCCGCAACTATTAATAGGAAGTTGAATGAGACTTATAGTAAGAGGCAAGCAATCGGCGAATAGGAGGTATGATTCCCTATTTAGCCAACTTATATTGTAAGAGGTGTGATTCCTTGCTTTATAACCCCTTTGGTACTATAAGAGGTATGATTCCTTACTTTACTGTATTTTATAAGAGGTATAATTCCTTGCGTTATAGCTTAAAAAAACCCTTTTCGATAAGAGGACTTCTTCTCTATTTAATACTTCTATAATACCTGCTATTTAATCTTTTTAACTTTTCGATAGGAGGAGTGCCCTTAACTATTTAATTTATTTGATTTTAAATGTAATTCTATTCGAAATGGCAATAGCTTCTAATTCCGATCGAAACACTAGACCTAAAGACCTTTAACTCTCTTAAAAGAACTGGCAATAATAGTTCGACGATTTAGAGCTTTACTTTAAGAGTAAAGGCATTAAAATAGTAATTTAAAAGACACTTATTAAATATATAAGAATAGCCTCTTATACTCCTTCTACTAATTTATCTACTTCTACTTTAATAGCTAATACAACTGCTAAGGATTTGCCAGATATATTAAATAAGCTTAGCTTAAGAGCTTTAGTAGATAATAATTAAGAATCCTAAAGGTAGATTTTAAATATAAAAAAGGAGAAGGAGTATAGGCTAGCCTTAGCCAAATGTAAGCTTAAGATTAATAGAGGTTTAAGTAATAAAGACTGAGATTTTATTTAAGTTTATAATAATATAAAGATAAGATAGGATACTTTAAAGGTAAAATACTCTTAAACAACTGCCTTTAATACTTAGTATCTACTATAGTAAATCACTTTATTTTAATATAAAAAAGATAAAGATAGTAAGAATATAGATATAAATATAGACTCTATTTAATTTATACTATATAAAGTAAAGAGGAGAGTAAGAGCTATAGATCTTAAGATAGCTATGACTTTTAAGGAAACTCAGCTTTTTAATTTCCTACTTAATAGCCTCTCTCTTAAGTTTACTATTATAAAACAATCTCTTCTTATCTAATCCAACCTTAAGATTTATAAGAAGATCGACCTCCTTTAAACTATTAAGTAAGACCTTAAAGGATGCTTTAAATTAGCAAACGCTATATTATAGGGCAATGATAAGCCTAAGAAGAGGAAAAAGCGTAGGACAAGCCCTTAAGCTTATCGGAGATGCTACTTTTATAATAGTACTTATAATATTATTAATTATAAAGTTAGAAGGCAATTGATTAATATAGTCGCTAACTTTAATATTAAAAAGCAATTGAAGCAAAAGTTAAGAAGTAAACTACCCTTATCCTACTAAAGGCTGCAATTATTAAGGAAAGGCAAAGGAAAAGGCTATTTAGCTAAAACTTTAAAAGATACCTTTAATAATAATAGTAGGTTATTTAAATTTAAATCTACTTTTAATAATTCAAATGATAATTATAATAAAGATGCTTACATTTTAAAAGCCGATCTTTATAAGATCTTTAAATCTAATTAATATAGTAATATTAGTTGTATAGCATATATAACTAATAAACCCTACCTATTTAAAGGCCCGCTTATTAAAATAAAAAGGCACTTTATTAAAGTTGGTAGTAGAAGGTTGTATATAGACTTAATAGGTATAGTAGAGATAAATATCGCTAGCGTTTCTTTCCTTTTGCAAAATGTTCTCTTTATACCTAGCTTAAGTATTAATCTCTTATTTAGCTGCAAGATCTATATAGAGTTGAATTATATAAAAGTTTTTAATAATCAATCTATATAGTTTATAAATAATAATTATAAAGTGATCTTTAAGGCTAAAATTAAAGATAGACTTTATATTATTTTAAAGGTAATATTATAAAAATTGACTTTTAGGCTAAACCTATAAGTGGATTCCTTTAAGGAAAGTATACTCTTTACCCTAATATAATTAAGCGAGGATAAGGAGAATAGATAGACTTTTAAGCTAAGATTATAAGTAAAATTCGCAAAAATGACTCTTAAGCTAAGACTATAAGTAGATTGTAAAGTATTCTTAAAGGTGACTCTTAAGCTAAGATCATAAGTGAATTTAATAAAAATAACTCTTAGGCTAGGACTATAAGTGGATTCTATAGATTTGCTAATAATAACTCTTAGGCTAAGATTATAAGTGAAATTTGCAAAAATAACTCTTAAGCTAAGACCGCAAGTGAAATTCGCGAATTTATTAAAGACGACTCTTAAGCTAAGACCGCAAGTGGATCTTATGGTTTTATTAAAAACGACTCTTAAGCCAGGCTCGCAATTGGAAAATAGCAAAACCTTAAACTGCTATTATTAGTCCTTTCTAGCTGCTAATAATAAAGTATTAACTGATAATAGGCTATTAAAGCTATTAGAAGTCGAAAGCTTATTAAAGTATTAGCTAATATATAGAAGATTCGCGCATCTAAGGCTAGAGAAATTAAAAGGCCTGCATAAGGTCTCGACCCTAAAATAGAAGATCTAAGTACTAAAGGATTGCCTAGTATGCTAAATTTGCAAGCTAATAAAACTTCGAAATCGGACGCAAACTAAGCTTAATTTATAAAAAGATTCGATACTAATACTAATATCTATTAATACTACTAGACTATTTATAATCTTAATTAAAGGAAATAATTAGTTCTTTTAAATAGTAAATAACTCCACTTAGTAGATATGGACTATTTGCGCTAAGACTAAATCTAAAC
Source organism: Diplocarpon mali (assembly GCA_024741835.1). Taxonomy (NCBI): domain Eukaryota; kingdom Fungi; phylum Ascomycota; class Leotiomycetes; order Helotiales; family Drepanopezizaceae; genus Diplocarpon; species Diplocarpon mali. Next base: position 10,451 of record JAENRP010000417.1, on the reverse strand, counting down.
TTATAGAAAAGCTGGAAACTTAGAAAGTAATAAAGGAACGCTAGACCTAATTAAAGCTAATAGCTATTAGGTCTAATAATACATTAGAGATTAAGGTAAAGCTTAATAAATAGGCAAAATAAGGAGTTTATTATAAACTAACTATAATATATAAAGGTTCCTACTAGAATGGTATTGCTAAGCAAAGCATTTAGCAAGTAAAGACTGACTATTGCGCTTTATTATAAGATACTGACTTACTATTAGAATTCTAGGACCTTGCGATTAAGGCAGATATATACTTATAAAATAGAATAGGTAGTAGACTAATAGTCAATAGCACTTGAATATTATTATATAAGGCATATTTTAAATAGAAACTAAGCCTAGACTATATCTGCGTCTTTAGAAGCGTCTGCTACTCTTATATTAGCCTAAAGTCCTAGCCCGCGGGTATAAAGAGTAAAAAGCTAATAGACTAAGGTAGAGAGTATATATTTATTAAATATATTAAATAGATAATAAAGCAATAGATAGTATATGCACTAGATCTAAGGCAAGTAATCATATCTTTAGTAGTTAAGTTTAATAAATCTCGAAATAGGGAGGAGCTGTCCTTAAAGCTTTATATACTTAGAGATTCGTAAGGTATACCACTCGATAGTAATACTATTAAGCCGAACTAAAAACCCCTTTCTCTTAGCTTAAGTATATTAAGTGCACTTGCTAATCGACGACCTGCTAGTCGCCTAAAGGCCGAATAGACTATTCTTATTATTTATAAACTGCCTAAAGTATAGAATAACTTTAATATCATTATCCCTTTAGTTAAAGCACTTAAGGTAAAGGATATTCCTAAAATAGGTATAAGTAATAATAAGCTTCTATTACTAGAAAGCGGTTCCTTAGATAATAAGCCTATAGAACCTATAGCTAAACCTATATCTTTAAAAAGGAATAGAGACCTAGAATCGGAAGATACCTTAAATAAACGTAAGTCTAAGCGTATTTAGGCTATAATAGCGCATAGGATCTATAAGCTTAAACTTCAATAGAGCTTTAACGAAGATAATGCGTTCCTAGCTGCTAAGGGGATAATGAAAATCTCTCTTTTAAAGATGTATAATAAAGCTATTAACGATCTAGAGAATAGAGCAATATAAAGTAAGGCAATTTAAAAGGATATAAGCTCTTTTACTATAAATAGTATATAGATAGAGGAACTGACGCTAAAGGATATGAACCTAGTATTAATAAAGTGGGTCTTTATAATTAAGATATATGTAAATAAAACCCTAGAGCGTTATAAGGTAAGGCTTATAGCTAGGGGCTTCTCTTAATAGTATAGAGAAGACTACTTTGATACATTCGCGCTAATAGTTCGTATAGATACCTTTTGTATATTTATAGTAATAGTAGCTGCTAAGAATCTTAAATATAGATAGTATAATATTAAAAATGTATTTACTAAAGCGATTATAAAGGAACGGATTTTTCTCTCTTAACCTAACGGTATTCTTATATGCGCTAGCCACTTTCTTTATATACTCTATAGTATCTATAGGCTTAAATAATCAACTTATAATTAAAACCTTTTATATAGCTTTGCTTTAATAGAAATGGGATTTATTTAAAGCCTAGCTAACCTTTGTCTATTTACTTATGCTAAGCGTAGAATTAAGTTGCTATTAAATATTAATGATATTACTATAGCTGCGAAAACAATTACTTAATTAGATTGGTTCTTTATAATAATTCGGAAACGTTTTAATACTAAGGATCTAAGGGGAATTTATAAGATCCTTAGTATCTATATTATAAGGAACCGCTCTACTTAAGAACTTTAGTTAGATTAAGAATAGTATATTAAGAAGATCCTAAACCGAATAGGACTCTCTACTTATACTTCTAACTTTAAGCTAAAGCGTACTCTAATTAAAAGAAAGTATAATAAATTAGAGCCTGCTAATAAAAATAAGTAGAAAGAAGATTTAAAGAAGTACTATTAGGATATTAGAGCGATTATATATACTATAATATATATAAGACTAGATATCGCCTTTATTATTAGGTGTTGAGATAGGTGATACAGCTATCACTCCGATGTATTATCATATGACCCTATTGCTTAGTTAGTAGGATATTGATATATATATAGCTATAGGTAAGAAAGGGGTAACCTTCCTTCCTTAACTCTTACTAATATATCGACTATTAACTTCTAGAAGTTTCTATTACCTACTGCGCCAACTTATTTAAGCTTAATAGGTTATAAGCCTTAGATAGACTGATAATAGATTATTAACTTCCCTTAGAAAGCACTTGCGCTGCAACTATTAATAGGAAGTTGAATAAGACTTATAGTAAAAGGTAAGCAATCGGCGAATAGGAGGTATAATTCCCTATTTAGCTAACCTATATTGCAAAAGGTATGATTCCTTGCTCTATAACCCCTTTGGTACTATAAGAGGTATGATTCCTTGCTTTACTGTGTTTTATAGGAGGTGTGATTCCTTGCGTTATAGCTTAAAAAACCCTTTTTAATAAGAGGACTTCCTCCCTATTTAATACTTCTATAATACCTGCTATTTAATCATTTTAACTTTTTAATAGGAGGAGTGCCTTTAACTATTTAATTTATTTGATTTTAAATGCAATTCTATTTAAAATGGTAATAGCTTCCGATTCCAATCGAAATACTAGGCTTAAAGACCTCTAACTCTCTTAAAAGAACTGGCAATAATGGTTCGACGATTTAGAGCTTTACTTTAAAAGCAAAGGCATTGAAATAGCGATTTAAAAGACACTTATTAAATATATAAGAATAGCCCTTTATACTCCTTCTACTAATTTGTCCACTTCTACTTTAATAGCTAATATAACTGCTAAAGATTTACCAAATATATTAAATAAGCTTAGCTTAAGAGCCTTAATAGATAATAACCAAGATTTCTAAAGGTAGATTTTGAATATAGAAAAGGAGAAGGAGTATAGGCTAGCCTTAGCTAAATGTAAGCTTAAGATTAATAGAGGTTTAAGCGATAAAGATAGAGATTTTATTTAAGTTTATAATAATGCGAAGATAAGATAAGATACTTTAAAAGTAAAATACTTTTAGATAATTGCCCTTAATACTTAGCATCTACTATAGTAGATTACTTTATTTTAATATAAAAAAGATAAAGATAATAAGGATATAGATATAAATATAGACTTTGCCTAATTTATATTATATAAAGTAAAGAGGAGAGTAAGAGCTATAGATCCTAGGATAGCTATAACCTTTAAGGAAGCTTAGCTTTTTAATTTCTTATTTAATAGCCTCCCTCTTAAGTTTGCTATTATAAAATAATCTCTTTTTATCTAACCCAACCTTAAGATCTATAAGAAGATCGACCTCCTTTAAACTATTAAGTAAGACCTTAAAGGACGCTCTAAATTGGTAAATACTGCGTTATAGGATAATAATAAGCTTAAGAAGAGGAAGGAGCGTAGGATAAGCCCTTAAGCTTATTAGGGATGCTACTTTTATAATAGTACTTATAATATTATTAATTATAAAGTTAGAAGGCAACTAATTGATATAGTCGCTAGCTTTAATATTAAGAAGTAATTAAAGCAGAAGTTAAAAAGCAAACTACCCTTATCCTACCGAAGGCCGCAACTACTAAGGAAAGGCAAAGGAAAAGGCTATTTAGCTAAAACTTTAGCAAATACCTTTAATAATAATAGTAGGTTATTTAAATTTGAATCTACTTTTGATAATTTAAATGATAATTATAATAAAGATGCCTATATTTTAAAAGCTGATCTTTATAAGATCCTTAAATCCGATTAGTATAGTAATACTAATTATATAGCATATATGATTAATAAATCCTACCTATTTAAAGGCCTGCTTATTAAAATAAAAAGGCGCTCTATTAAGGTTAGCAATAGAAGGTTATATATAGATTTAATAGGTATAGTAAAGATAAATATTACTAGCATTTCTTTCCTTTTATAAAATGTTCTCCTTATACTTAGTTTAAGTATTAATCTTTTATTTAATTATAAGATTTATATAGAATTAAATTATATAAGAGTTTTTAATAATCAATTTATATAGTTTATAAATAATAATTATAAAGTGATCTTTAAAGTTAAAATTAAAGATAGACTTTATATTATCTTAAAGGTAATATTATAGAAATTAACTCTTAGGCCAGACTTATAAGTGGATTCCTTTAAGGAAAGTGCACTCTTTACCTTAATATAATTAAGTAAGGATAAGGAGAATAGATAGACTCCTAAGCTAGGATTGCAAGTAAAATTTGCGAAAATAACTCTTAAGCTAGGACTATAGGTAGAGTGCAAAGTATCCTTAAAGATGACTCCTAAGCTAGGATCATAAGTGAATTTAATAGAAATGACTCTTAGGCTAGGACTGTAAGTAGATTTTGCAAATTTGCTAATAACGACTCTTAGGCTAAGACTGCAAGTAAAATTTGCGAATTTATTAAAGACGACTCTTAAGCTAGGACTGCGAGTAGATCTTGCGGTTTTACTAAAAACGACTCTTAAGCTAGGCTTGCAATTAGAAAATAGCAAAACCTTAAACTACTATTACTAGTCCTTTTTAGCTGCTAATAATAAAGTATCAATTGATAATAAGCTATTAAAGCTATTAGAAGTCAAAAGCCTATTAAGGTATTAGCTAATATATAGAAGATTTGCATATTTAAAGCTAAAGAAATTGAAAGGCCTATATAAGGTCTCGACTTTAAAATAGAAGATCTAAGTACTAAAGGATCGCCTAATATACTAAATTTATAAGTTAATAAAACTTTGAAATTAAATGCAAACTAAGCTTAGTCTATAAAAAGATTTAATACTAGCGCTAATATCTATTAATACTACTAGACTATTTATAACCTTAATTAAAGGAAATAATTGGTTTTCTTAAATAGTAAATAACTCCACTTAGCAGATATAGACTATTTGCACTAAGACTAAATCTAAGCTTATAGAAAAGCTGGAAACTTAGAAAGTAATAGAGGAATACTAGACCTAGTTAAAGCTAATAGCTATTAGGTCTAATAATATATTAGAGATTAAGGTAAAGCTTAATAAATAGGTAAAATAAGGAGTTTATTATAAACTAACTATAATATATAAAGGTTCCTATTAGAATGGTATTATTAAGCAAAGCATCTAATAAGTAAAGATTAATTGTTATACTCTACTATAAGATACTAACCTGCTACTAGAATTCTAGGACCTTGCGGTTAAGGCAGATGCATACTTGCAAAATAGAATAGGTAGTAGACTAATAGTTAATAGCATTTAAATATCGCTATATAAGGTATATTTTGGATAGAAACTAAGCTTAAACTATATTTGCATCTTTAGAAGCGTCTACTACTCCTATATTAGCCTAAAGTCCTAGCCTATAGGTATAAAGAGTAAGAAGCTAATAGATTAAAGTAGAGAGTATATATTTATTAGGTATATTAAATAGATAATAAAGCAATAGATAGTATATACGCCAGACTTAAGGCAAGTAATTATATCTTTAATAATTAAGTTTAATAAATCTCGAAATAAGGGAGAGCTATTTTTAAAGCTTTATATACTTAGAGATTCGCAAAGTATACTACTTAATAGTAATACTATTAAGCCGAACTAATAACCCCTCTCTTTAAGCTTAGGTATATTAAGTGTACCTGCTGATCGACGACCTATTAATTGCCTAAAGGCCGAATAGACTATTCCTATTATTTGCAAATTGCCTAAAGTATAAAATAACTTTGATATTATTATCCCTTTAATTAAAGCACTTATAATAAAGGATATTCCTAAAATAGGTATAAGTAATAATAAGCCTCTATTATTAGAAAGCGGTTCCTTAGATAATAAGCCTATAGAACCTATAGCCGAACCTATGCCTTTAAAGAGGAATAGAGACCTAGAACCAGAAGATACCTTAGACGAACGCAAGTCTAAGCGTATCTAGGCTATAATAGCATATAAGATCTATAAGCTTAAACTCTAATAGAGCTTTAATAAAGATAATATATTCCTAGCTATTAAGGGGATAATGAAAATCTCTCTTTTAAAGATGTATAATAAAGCTATTAACAACCTAGAGAATAGAGTAGTATAGAATAAGGCAATCTAAGAGGAGATAAGCTCTCTTATTATAAATAGTATATAAATAAAGGAACTAATACTAAAGGACGTAAACCTAGTATTAATAAAGTGGGTCTTTATAATTAAGATATATACAGATAAGACCCTAGAACATTATAAGGTAAGGCTTATAGCTAAGGGCTTTTCCTAATAGTATAAAGAAGACTACTTCGATACGTTTGCGCCAATAGTTTATATAAATACCCTTTGCATATTTATAGCGATAGTAGCCGCTAAGGACCTTAAATGCAGATAGTATAATATTAAAAATGCATTTACTAAAGTGATTATAAAGGAACGGATTTTTCTCTCTTAACCTAATAGTATTCCTATATGCGCTGGCCACTCCCTTTATATACTTTGCAGTATCTATAGGCTTAAATAATCAGCTTGTAATTAGAACCTCTTATATAGCTTTACTCTAATAGAAATGGGATTCGTTTAAAGCTTAGCTAACCCTTATCTATTTACCTATACTAAGTATAGAATTAAATTGCTACTATATATTAATAATATTGCTATAGCTGCGAAAATAACTACTTAATTGGATTAGTTCTTTATAATAATTCGGAAACATTTTAATACTAAGGATTTAAAGGGAATTTATAAGATCCTCAACATTTATATTATAAGAAACTGCTCTACTTAAGAACTTTAATTAAATTAAAAGCAATATATTAAGAAGATCCTAGACCGAATAGGACTCTCTACTTATACTCCTAACTTTAAGCTAAAGCGTACTCTAATTAAAGGAAAGTATAATAAGTTAGAGCCTGCTAATGAAAATAAGTAAAGAGAAGATTTGAAGAAGTACTAATAGGATATTAGAGCAATTATATATACTATAGTATATATAAGACCAGATATCGCCTTTATTATTAAGCAATTTAGTCAGAACTTAAAGGATCTGATAATTCGATATAAGAATGCAGTCAAGCGACTTAAAAGGTACCTTCGATTAATAATCATATAAAAGGTAAGATACAGACTAATAAAATATATAAGCGCAAAGCTTAAGGTATATACTAATTCTAACTAGGCAAATATAAAAGGTTGGAAAAGTATATCTAGAAGCGTAGCAATACTATATAGTAGACCTATATTATAAGGAAGTAGGAAGTAGAAATCAGTAGCTATTATAAGCACTAAGGCTAAATATATATTAATATTATTAAATTGCAAGCAAGGATTATAGATTGCTTAAGTTTTAAAAGATATAGGTTTTATTAAATATATTAGATAAGATAGGAACTGTATTAATCTTTAAATAGATAATATAAGGGCAATTACACTTATAAAGAATCCATACTTATATAAGCGATCGAAATATATTAATATTACCTACTACTTTATCTATAACCTTATTATAAAGAATAAGTTATTAATCACCTATATCCCAACTGATTAAATAGTAGCAAATGGATTTATAAAGCTATTAAAGATAGTTGCAAAGTTTAAAGCATTTAAAGATATACTAGGGTTATAGAAGATAGTAAGGGCTTAGTAGGCTTAAGGACGACTCCTAGGCCTGCCCTACAAGTTAGGTCATATAGTTTTATAAAGTAAAGTTTTTTTTAGATCGACTCCTAGGCCTAGACCGCGAGTCAAGTCATATAGTCTTATAAAGGAACGCTTTTGGAAATTTGACTTTTAGTCCTACCTTATAAGTAGGATTAGTAATTTCAATAGAGGTTACTATTAATTGATTATTTTTAATTTAAAGAGATACTTAAGAGTTAGATTAGCACAAAAGGATAGTTGTTATTTTCCTAACTGCAGGTCAATCGGAGTAAGGTCTAAGTAGGGGTATTGAAATAGGTAATATAGCTATTACTCTAATGTATTATTATATGATCCTATTGCTTAGTTAGTAAGATATTGATATATATATAGCTATAAGTAAGAAAGGGGTAACCTTCCTTCCCTAACTCTTACTAATATATCGACCATCGACCTTTAGAAGTTTCTATTACCTACTGCGCCGACTCATTTAAGCTTAATATTAGGCAACTTAATCAGAACTTAAAGGATCTGATAATTCGATATAAGAATATAATTAAGCGACTTAAAAGGTACTTTTAATTAATAATTATATAAAAGGTAAGATATAGACTAATAAAATATATAAGCGCAAAGCTTAAGGTATATACTGATTCCGATTAGGCAAATATAAAAGGTTAGAAAAGTATATCTAAAAGTATAGTAATACTATATAATAGACCTATATTATAAGGAAGTAGGAAGTAGAAATCAGTAGCTACCGCAAGCACTAAGGCCGAATATATATTAATATTATCAAATTGTAAGTAAGGATTATAGATCGCTTAAGTTTTAAAAGATATAGGTTTCGCTAAGTATATTAGATAAAATAAGAACTGTATTAATCTTTAAGTAGATAATATAAGGGCGATTATACTTATAAAGAATCTATACTTATATAAGCGATTAAAATATATTAATATTACCTATTACTTTATTTGCAACCTTATTATAAAGAATAAGTTATTAATTACCTATATCTTAACCGATCGAATAATAGCAGATGGATTTATAAAGCTATTAAAGACGGTTATAAAGTTCGAAGCGTTTAAAGATATACTAAGATTATAAAAGATAGTAAGGGCTTAATAGGCTTAAGGACGACTCCTAGGCCTGCCCTGCAAGTTAGGTCATATAGTCTTATAAAGGAAAGTTTTTAAATCAACTCCTAGGCCTAGACCGCGAGTTAAGTCATATAGTCTTATAAAAGAATGCTTTTAGAAATTTGACTCCTAGTCCTACCTTACAAATAGGATTAGTAATTTTAATAGAGGTTGCTATTAATTAATTATTTTTAATTTGGAAAGATACCTAAGAGTTAGATTAGCGCAAAAGGATAGTTATTATTTTCCTAACTATAGGTCAATTAGAGTAAGGTCTAAGTAGGGGTATTAAGATAGGTAATATAGCTATTACTCTAATGTATTATTATATAACCCTACTACTTAGTTAGTAGGATATTAATATATATATAGCTATAGGGAAGAAAGGGGTAACCTTCCTTCCTTAACTCTTACTAATATATCGACTATCGACCTCTAGAAGCCTCCTTTACCTACTGCGCCGACTTACTTAAGCTTAATAACTTTTATAATACCTGCTATTTAATCATTTTAACTTTTCAATAGAAGGAGTGCCTTTAACTATTTAATTTATTTGATTTTTAAACGCAATTCTATTTGAAATAGTAATAGCTTTTGATTCCAATTGAAACACCAGACTTAAAGACCTTTAACTCTTTTAAAAGAACTAATAATAATAGTTCGACAATTTAGAGCTTTACTTTAAGAGTAAAGGTATTGAAATAGCAATTTAAAAGACACTTATTAAATACGCGAGAATAGCCTCTTATACTCCCTCTACCGATTCGTCTACTTTTACTTTAATAGCTAATATAACTACTAAGGATTTGCTAAATATATTAAATAAGCTTAGCTTAAAAGCTTTAATAGATAATAACTAAGAATCCTAAAGGCAGATTTTAAATATAGAAAAGGAGAAGGAGTATAAGCTGGCCTTAGCTAAATGCAAGCTTAAGATTAATAGAGGTTTAAGCAATAAAGATCGAGATTTTATTTAAGTTTATAATAATATAAAGATAAGATAGGATACTTTAAAAGTAAAATACTTTTAAACAACTGCCCTTAATACTTAGCATCTACTATAGCAAATCACTTTATTTTAATATAGAAAAGATAAAGATAGTAAAGATATAAATATAAATATAGACTTTGCTTAGTCTATACTATATAAAGTGAAGAGGAGAGTAAGAGCTATAGATCCTAAGATAGCTATGACTTTTAAGGAAACTTAGCTTTTTAATTTCCTACTTAATAGCCTCCCTCTTAAGTTTACTATTATAAAACAATCTCTTCTTATTTAATTTAACCTTAAGATCTATAAGAAGATCGACTTCCTTTAAATTATTAAGTAAGACCTTAAAGGACGCTTTAAATTAGCAAATGCTATATTATAGGGCAACGATAAGCTTAAGAAGAGGAAGGAGCATAGGATAAGCCCTTAAGCTTATTAAAAATGCTACTTTTATAATAGTACTTATAATATTATTAATTATAAAGTTAAAAGGCAACTGATTAATATAATCGCTAGCTTTAATATTAAAAAGCAATTGAAGCAAAAGTTAAAAAGCAAACTGCCCTTATCCTACTAAAGGCCGCAACTACTAAGGAAAGGCAAAGGAAAAGGCTATTTAGCCAGAACTTTAGCAAATACCTTTAATAATAATAGTAGGTTATTTAAAC